>PVIR01039456.1:0-13914 GCA_004026965.1 Petromus typicus
ATTTTCTCATCTCTTATCTACTTAAACTAGCAAATAATATTCAGCAAGGCGGGGACACTTTTGTGTCTATCTTTTCTGTGTACTCAACTATTTGAGTCTCAAAAGTGTTCACTGAATGAATTAATGACTGTGTGGAACTTCTCCAAACTCATGAGTGTAGTGCTCCACTCCAGCATGAACCACAGTCCATGAGAGCAGAAGCATTTCCTGGAGCTCAGCTGTTGATTTCTCTATTTTCCCAAAGGAATATATGATGAATAAGGTTATTTTGTTTAATTTTTAAAAACAGGCTTTCAAGAAATGGATTCAGTAGTCAGTCAACAGAAAAAAAGATTAGTGGAATGCTAGTATTTTAAATATTAATAAAAAAACATTTTGTTTCATGAGCACTTCCTGTTATGATGGTCAGCTACCACCATTCTTTGCTTAAATGTATAACAAAAAGTATAGGCTTCCACATGAATGTTTGTACGTAATCTACACTTCAGACCAAAAGCTATTTCAAATTCCTCCCTCTTGGTTACCATAAATACTAGGTCTAAGTTTTGCCCTCTTTGTAGCTGAAACTTCCATGACCTTCACTTTGCTCATATATATTATAGGGTTAGTCCAAGAGTCAGAGAGCAGAGTACTTTCCTCTTCCTTTGTTAACTCCTAAGTCTTTTCCTCATCTCTCTCTGATCTTCTCTGTGCCCCAGGAGGCTGACTTCTGGGGGCTGCATCACTGATCCTGCATCCTTCCAGCTTCTGGCTGGTTTCAGGACATAGGAGGTACCTGGAAAATGATCAGAGCACAGGAGGGTTTTTTAAAAGGTGAAACTAATTATTCTCCTAGCTCATTTCCACCTCTATACTATTCTTATGTGGTAACAAGTTCTACCAAGGGCTGACTTTCTATGATTCCAACTATCACTACTTCTACAAGCTCTTTTCTCTCCTTTGCCTCATTAGGCCTATGGATGTTAATGACTATCTGGTGTTGCCATACACTGGAGTCCCAACACCACTTAATGGTTCCTTTATCTCTACCCATATTTCTAAGAAAAGTGAAAAGGTGTTTTCAAAATTCATATATACACAGTGGAGTACTACTCAGCCATAAAGAAGAATAGACAAATCATTTGTAGGGAAATGGATGGATCTTAAGGCCACAATGCTAAGTGAAATAAATCAGACAGAGAAGGTTAAATCTATCAATGGTTTATTTTATTTTGTTTGACAGTCTCAATATAAATAATTGAGATAGCAAAATGAAAGAGACATGATATGAAGCAGGGAGACAGAGTTTGTGGAGATGAGTAGGAGATCCAAAGAAGAGGGAAGTGGGAGGAAGGAAAAGTAAAATGATCAAGATGTAATCTTTATACATACCAGTTACTCAAGATGAATGTAATTATTATGTACCATAAATAGACACCAATAAAAGGACCTCAAAAAGTTTTCAGATAGTATACTACTTTTGGATTGTGACCTATATATTTATTTACTTTGGCCTAATTTCCACTTAACTTAGGTGACTATAGAGCTAGACAAAATTAGAAGACTTTCTTCAGATGTCACCTCTTACTTGCTATTCCATTCAAGGTTAGGAGGCAAATTATTGCCACCACTGATGTCTTAAAATATTGAAAATGACAAAATAATTAAAAGTCATTTCACAGTGACATATGTGCACCCATGTTTATAGCAGCTCAGTTTGTGATTGTTAAGTCTTGGAAACAACCCAAATGTCAATCAACTGGAGGCTGGATAAAGAAGATGTGGTTCTTTTTTAGTATGGAGTATTACTCTGCCACTAAAACTGGTGAGACTGAGTCATTCACACGCAAATGGATGTACATTGAGGATGTCCTCATAAGCGAAATAAACGGGTCACAGATGTGTAAATATCATATTTTTTCTCTGTTATGAGAATATGAAGTTGTAAATGAGTTGTAGTATGTATAGTTGATATTACAAAGTAGAAAATATTTAAAAGGAAAGAGTGTAAGGGTAAATAACGAGGAGAAAATGAATGTGGTAATAATAAAGAAAAAAGAAAACAAAGATTGTGTACATAGGGGGCAGGGGGATGCAGGGTGGGGGGAAAAGGAAAAAAATGAGAATCAAGTCATGTCATATTCTGGTACAAACTCTTAATGTTAAATGCAATTATCATGCATATTCATAATGTACCAATAAAGATAATTTTTTAAAAAAGAAAATGACAAATAAAAATAGCTCATGGTTGGATAGGGATATTTCTTCTGTTTAAGAGAAATTAGAGCTGATAGTTTAAAGCTAATTTGAATTTCTTTAAATGAAGCTTAGCTTGAGTACTTGCTTCAGAAAGCTTAATTGTTCAGCTTTGGAGCAGTTTCATTTAGTTTTGAATGATAATAAATCATTTGAGTGGCCCATTTTGCTTATAAAGTGCTTCATTTGGCTGTTGTTCAAGAAATTCAACATAGCAAACAATACTTACAATATGAATGCTTCAGAAAACAAACAAATAAAGAGCTGATAAAGTCTCCATTCTTTGAGTCACCATGAATGGATCCTGGCACTTGAACAAAGCTCATTAGACAAGTATTTACCGTTTTGTCTAATTTCAAAGGGGTCACTTTCTATAAATGAGCTGTAAAATAGATTATACTCATTACTGCATCTAAAGTTTATATTAAAATTTTGTACAGATAAAAGTGGTACACCATGGAGAGTGCTTTCAATATTAGATGGAAAGTATACACCAATAAAGTAGAATAGACCTGGATAATAAGATCCAATAAGGACCTGGATCTATCCTTTAGCTATGACACATTCTGGAAATAAAACTTTCAACAAGTTGTTTCACTTGTTGATGCTTCAAGTTTTTCATTTTTAAGGCCACAGTGATAAAAGTCTCCCAACTGTACAAATAATACCAATATTTTGTGTTTCTTCTAACTCAGGGCTTGAGGCCAGGAGTAAAGAGCAGGTGGTTGACTTGGAAGGTAACAGCAAGAAGAAAGCAAGGTGAATGTGTCAGGGAAGGAGAAAGATACAATAGAATTCTACATGGATAATTTTTACTACTGTGGTCAAGCTGAGCTCAAACATAGAGATTCAGTATCCTTGAAGAATGTTCCTCAGAACTGTTCTTCTCAAGCAAGAGAAGTATTAGTGGCTAAAGCATTTATCCAGAAACTTTCCAGACTTGTTGATTATTACCAGATGCTAATGCTTTAGCTCCTCTGGCTATGCCTATTCTGAGTTTAAAAGGATCCTTTGGGTTCCTAGGACAGAAAGAAAGGCAATTCTGTGTGTCCTTTAAGTTAAATATAGGACATAGAGAACTGTTCCCACAGAAATGCTGAAACCAAGGGAGATGTGATATGATGTGATGTGTCTTCTATAGGAAACAGATTTTATGCCCTTTTTATTTAGTGGCTGAAGTGGATAAAGGAGGAAGAGAAAGACTTCATGATATATCTGAGTAGAAGTGGCAAGATCATGACTAGTCAAAAGGAAACACAACACCTGCACTGAACTTTGCAGTTCCAGCAAGAGGGTAATCAATGGAGTTTTCTTTTCCATAGTAGAACAGGTAATAAAAAGAATCAGTGAAGAGATTTCATATTGAGTCATGTTGCCACTGGAAATATTTTGTCTTCCTCGTGTTTCTTTCAGGTGGAAGTAAATTCAAGAACATAATCTTCCAGGGCTCCCCATCTGAGAACAACCTACCCTACTTTCATGAGAAAATAAAATGGGTTTGTATAACACTATTCCTTCCTCTTCTCCTTTCTTAGGTTAGACTGCTGACAGAGAATGTGCTATTTCTGTCCCATCACTACCTTTATATCAGAAGGAGGCCTATCATTTTTAGGGATGCTATTCACTTGGTACCTGAAGACTGATTCTGTACATCAGCTTGAAGAAGTGCACTTGTCCACAAACATAAGCCACATTCTCCAGTATCCTCAATTTGGGCTTTCTGTATGGATTTTGATTCCACAGAGTAGATAAACCACTAGTTCTTCTTAAATCTACCTCTACAAGTGGAGATCATTCAACTGGAAAGAACTACCAAAGTACTACCCGTAAATTGCAGCTTATTCCACAGGTCAGGATGGTAAATAGAGAGATTTAATAATTATGTAGGACTAGGCTGGTTTTTAAAGTGGAAAAATAAGAGAGTACACATTTCCAGGAATTTAACAAAACAGCAACCAGAAATATGGACAATGACTTTAACTCACCAAACATGCAATTAAATATGCAACCAGAGTATATAGGTGGAATACACAAGAATATCAGAAGCATAAGGGGATGGAAAAAAACCAAAATATTTCATTTAGAACAGAATATCTTTACAAGGCATCTAATTCACTGAAAGAGACAGCACTTTTTGGTTATTTTTCTTTCAGGGTCAGACAGCCAATTTTCGCTGTTACCAAGCATCTAGGCAGAATTATTATCTTTTTGTGCTTGACAGGGCTTTAGGAAATTAGTCTAGCTCCCTTATTTTCTGGCCTCGATAAACCAAGGTAGGCAAGTGTTTTGTAAAGGGTCAGATAATAAATATTTTGGACACTGCAGGGTTTCTATTACAGTTCAGCTCTGCCACTGTAGCACTGTAAACAACATATTAAGTGAAGGAGTGTGGTTGTGTGTCAAGAAAAACAGATTTGCAAAAGGGACACTGTGCTAAATGTGACCTGCAAGGTATAGTTGCCCTGTTCCTTTTCTAAACCAGCACTACTTAAAATATGTTCTGTACACTGGTACTTATCCAAAAAAATGTTTGTCATCCGTCTAATGAGATGGGTACAAAAATCGAATGTTTAAAACATGCTTTGTATTTTGACATTGCTATTCCTTAAATTCATACTCTTCAAAAATAACTTACTCTTATTGAGTTTACCAAAAGTATCAGCTGATGATGAATTGGAAATAGTTGTCTTTCTAAACGCTGTGTGATATGACTCTAAGCTTGTCTTTCTTTTACAGATAGGAAAGCAAATTCAGAACATGAAGTTGTTCAGAGTTGGCCAATCAGTTAAGGGCAGAGCCAGAATTTGAACCCAAGTATCTCAAATCCTAGTTCACTGATATTCCTTCATATGGCATATATTTAAGTCTATGCAAAGGAGTTCATGTTATGTAGCCTGCTGCATGGTCATAGCTGTAGCCTTGAATCCTCAAGTCTGCTTAGGTGAGATTCTAATATGCAAAGTGATTGTAAAGAGAATAGAAACCATGAGTTTTTAAACTCCTACCTTTGTATTTGGAGTTATCTGGGCCCAAAGCATTGTTCCAGGCCAGTCTGTCCTTTGACCTTTATTTAGTAGACTTCTACAACTTCCAGGCTAAAAAGAAGTCAGAAAATAAAAATTAATTTCACTATTTCTTTTCATTTACACTTTATACAAATTTGCTGGGTTAGGAGGAAAATCCTATGGCTCTCGATGGAACAAAAACATATTCCAAATATGTTTCCTTTCCTATTTCTTAGTGTCCACCCTCACATAGAAAAAAAAAATAACTATTTATATACTCAGGGAGAATCCAGTAGCTATTAAAAATGCAATGAGTAATGGAGGCCAAATCCAATGTCAGTGGAAGATAGAAAATCTGACATAATTTTTAGAGGACTCTTAAAGGCCTATATGTCTAAGGGATGCCGAAGATACATTGACTGTGTCAGCAACAACATCAGCTTAAGGAATGATTACTTAAAATAAATGAAAAATATTGATTCAGAAATGAAAAAGAAGACTCCACCTAAAACAATTCAGCCTATGAAATAAAAGCCCACACTATGGTAGGTCAAGGATCAGAGTTTTTATTTTTTCATTAATTTTCTTGGTACATTTTTGCCATACAAAATGGTTGCATTCATCATAGAAAATTTGTACTTGTAGAGAATATATCTTAATTCCTTTTTCCCCATTCCCCTTCTTTCCTTTCAGTGCTTCTTCTTTTCACCCTTTTTTTGCTTTTTGGATTTATCATACAGAGAAACAAATGTGACATTCAAATGTGTGTCTGATTCATTTCACTTAAAACTATGTTCTCAAGGTACATCAATTTATCTAAAAAGTCTCAAGCTTAAGGGATCAGTTCTAGACACAATTACCTGAATTTTTTTGAAAGGACATTCAGATGCTTGGAAGTCTGAGTATCAGATTCCACTGATTTAGTGATGTTGCTGAATGGTTTAGAGTTTGAACAAAAGTTTGTCTGTTCTGAATAAACTCTACATAGATTGGGGTGAATAATTTTGAGCACATTATGGATTTCACTAGTACTTATATTTTTATTTCTAATTGTACACCACTTATTTTCTTTAAATACAGCTCTGAAGAGCCTTTGCTAGGTGTATGGATACTGAGGAATTTTAACAGTAAAACTACCTTATCAATTTTATTTCATTTCTAAAAGTCTACATAAAATAAAAGGCATTTATTTTGAAGTGTCATACAATATGGATACTTCTATGATTCTAATGCCCCTTTTCTCTCTTTCTTTTCTCCTTCCTTCCCTCCCTCCCACCTTCCTTCCTTCTTTCCTTCTTTTATTTTTTGCCTTAGATTTTTTTTCACCAGAGATAATGCTTTCACACTGATCAATATCTCTAGTCCTTCTAAGTATTTTTATTTTGAGACAAGTCTTCACTAAGATGCCCAGGTTAGTCCTGAACTTGCCTTTCTTTTGTGTCAACATCCCCAAATCCTAGGATTACAGGCATATGCCCTTATGCCAAAGTCCTTTGATTTTTTAATTAGCCCAGATTAGTACTGACTAGGATTTTTGGAATCACTGTATTATCGAACTCTCTTCAGCAATGTAAACATTCAAGTTTGTAGGTATCCACAAATATTCACCAGGAGGGAACGAAAATTGGTGCAGCTGGTGCAGAAAATAGCTTGGATGATCCTTAAAGATTAAAATCAGAATTATAATATGTTGCAGCAATCCTACTTCAGAGGATATACCCAAAATAAGTAGAAACATAATTTCAAAGAGACACTTGCACACTCATGTTTACTGCAGCACCAGTGACACCAGCCCAGAGGTAGAAGCAACCTAAATGTTCATTTATGGAAAAATAGGTAAGAAAATTTAGTGTATACCTACAACCTAATATTATTTTACCTCTAATTATGAAGAAATCCAATTAGATGGTATAAAGTAGATGAACTTTGAGAACATGATGCGAGACTGTATAAACCAGCTGCAGAGAGACTATATGATTCAAGAAGGATGTATCTAAGCAGCAGATTCAAAGAAGCAGAAAGAAGAATGGTGATTTCCTAGGCGGAGGGGGTGGGGGTGTCAGAGAAACAAGATATAAGTTTTGATGGGTGTAGAGTGTAGGTGTAAATCCGGTATATGTTAGGGGTCACAGAAGGAAAAGAGGCACTCAGGGATGAGTTCCAGCAGGGAGAACAGCCTCGGAGGACTGAACCACGGAGCTGTCTTCCAATAGCTCTTTTATTATGGAGCCAATACAAAGTAGCAATGCATAGAGGTAAAAACAAAAGAGGTGGCCTGGGGCATTTCCTGGGACAGGCCTTGCAGTTCTTCCTGATTCCTATCCCAGTGTTTGTAATACAAAACTTAACAAGATGCCCAGGGAACATCCTGTGAACTGGTGATAAGGAAACTCAGGAGTTCTGCATCAGGAGCTCTGCAGAAGTTCTGCTTCACTGGTAGTCCCAGGAAACTGCTAAACGGCTAACTTTTCCCCTACAGTAGAGTTTCAGTTTTACAAGAAAAAAAATCTTCTAGAGAGCTACTGCATAACACTGTTAGTGTAATTAGGACTACTGATCTGAGGACAGATCATAAAACACACATAGAAATGATTCAGATGTTAGATTTGTGTTTTCTATCATAATTTTTAAATGAATTAATTTTAGAAGGAACACACCAAGCATCTACATATACTATAACAGAGACTTGGGAGGCAGCATGGTATAGTGAGAAGACAACATAAATGATGGCATTGATAGATCAAGATCACACATAGCCCTATCACTTAATAGCTCTATTGTATCCAACAAATTAAAATATTGTTTTTGGCTTTAGCTCCTGCATCTATGACATGCTCATCTTATAAGACTTTTGATGAGGCTAAAGTAATCAATGTAAAGTTTCTAATATTCTCAAGAAAATGACAACTATTCTAATGGCAATGGTGGTGGTGGTGGTGGTGGTGGTGGTGATGGTGATGATACAAAAGATAGAACCTTAAGCGAAAGAGAAAAAGTGAAAGATAATTCCCAATCTTAAGAGTCTATTAATGTTTTGTTCTTTCTTGATTATTTCCATCTAAAGCTCACCAACAGGGTAGCCTCCATTTTAGCTTGGGATGCTGTGGGAGCCTGTAACAGACTGGTCAGGTAAAATGCTAAGTCCTAAACATGCTGTTGTCCAAAGTCTTTATTCATTTCCCAGGAGCAAAATAACCTTCTCAAATCTTGACCTGAGCCAGGAAGCTGATGGGTCCAGGAGTTGTGTGGGCCCTGGCTATGAAAGAGTATATGTTCAAATGCTAGGAAGGGTACAATGAACACCACACATGGCACACTCTGTAGTTGGATAAATGCATCTTTGTTCTCATAGATGTTAGCTGTCCCATGGCCTGTTTAATGGTTGTTAGTTACAATGATAATGGTATGCACTGCAGTCACTTCAGCACTCTCTGGAGTGCAGATTATTTTAGGACCTTCCTTTTGAAATTTTCATTGTAGGAAAACCCTGTCATAGTGTATCATGACTGTGGATATAAAGAATTTTTAATATAGTGTACTGGGTTAGTATAAAATATGAATGAGTAGAAAATAAAAAGGCCCAGATAGCTTTTTTAAAAAAAGCAGTGTGGTTTTTCCACCATGAATGACCAATAAAAACAAACACAGTTCTCAAATAAGTTCCAGATTTTGATTATTTAGGCCAAGGGCTGACAAAATATTTCTGCAAAGAGCCAAGTAGTAAATATTTCAGGATCTTCAGGCTGCAGTATCTCTCACAGAGCTATTCAGCTCTGCCATTGAAGCACAAAAGCTATAAACAGTGCATAAATAAATTATCATGGCTGTATCTGTGGATAGTGAAATGTGAATCTCATAAGACTTTCAATTGTTATTAAATACTCTTTTTCTTTTGATATATTTCAACTTTTTGAATTGTAAAGATCATTCTTGAAAGTTTGGACAAGTATAAGTCAGAGGCCAAATTTGACTTTGGGCTATGGTTTGTTGATTCTTGATCTTTATTAGCTGATAGTTTGAATATTAGTGCCAAGAGCTTCCACACTAATTCAGAAACTAAAATCTATATCAAGTCATTTGTTATATGAGTTGAATGTTTTGCTCCATTTCTATGCCTCTGCATTTCTTTACACAAATATATTCCTTTTTCATCACTGTGAGGACTGTCATAGCCCCTGCACTGCCTGCTCCCTTTGCCACCACTTCTACATAGGAAAAGCTCACTCAACCTTTAAGACATACTCCATTGGTATGGTCTTCATGAAAAACTCCTCAACACAATTCTCCCTTTATCAAAACAAATATTTCATACTCTTGTATCTAAGTCACTGTTCTTTTTGTACACAATCTCATGATTTTTGCTGCAACTACATCTGTGACATACATCTTAATGTCATCTAGCCTCATTATTTTTGTCTATGTTTTTATCAGCTGATCATTTTGGTGAGGGCAGAAAATGTGTACTCATTTAACAGCTCCATATTCATCCAAAGTCAATTTCTAATAACATGTATCAGGTGTTTAATAAATAAATACACAACTGTTGCTGAGCTATGGATTTCTTAATGGGTACAGAGTCACAATCAGAGAAGCTTTGCAACTTGCCCGTTAGTGCACTTCTGCCCTTGCTTCCTTCAAACCCTGGTGGGAAGCCGGAGGGAAGAGGTTTCTTCTGAAAGGAGGAGAAGTCCTGAGAAGCTACCAAATATTTTATATTCCTTACAGTCTGAGCCCTACTCTGGCTAGGGGCAAGTGGATCAAGTTTTAGGGTTTCTGCAATAGGAGTCATAATGCAGGGAATATTTCAGAGAGCCTTTTTTAAAAGATTTGAATCTTTATTGGTACACTTTATATGCACATCATGATCACATTCAACTTTGAGAATTTGTACCAGTACATGACATGACTTACTTCTCATTTTTTCCATTTCTCTGCCCACCCCCTCACTTCCTATATACATAAGATTCATTTCCTTTTTAACCATCACGTTTTTCTTTCCCCCAATTACTTAACACTGCCCCCTTTTCCCTTTGAATATTTTCTATTTCACAACATCTATCATACATTCTAGGACTCATTTATATCTTCAGTTTCTCATACCAGAGAAAAGACATGGTATCTACACATCTCTGATCTATTTATTTCACTTATGAGTATGCCCTCAATGTACATCCATTTGAGCATAAGTGTCTCAAACTTATCATTCTTTATGACAGAGTAATACTCCATTTTGTTTTTTTAAAAAATCCACATCCTTGGCTAAGGAAATCAACAAATGGGACCTCATTCTTTTAAAAAGCTTCTGCACAGGAAAGGAAACCATCAACAGTGCAAAAAGGCAACTAACAATGTGGGAAAAAAATCTTTACCAGCTATTCCTCAGACAAAGGGCTACTATCTAGAATATATAAAGAGCTCAAAAAAATCAGCCCACCCAAATTTAATGACCCAATTCAAAAATAGGCATCTGAAATGAACAGATAGTTTTCAGAGGAAGAAGTAAGAACAGCTAAGAAGCATATGAAAAAATGCTCAACATCATTAGTCATTCAAGAGATGCAGATGAAAACAACATTGAGATTTCATCTCACTCCACATAGAATGGCTGCCATTTCAGATTCAGCCAATGGCAAATGTTGGCGAGGCTGAGGAGAAGAAGGAACCCTTCTCCACTGTTGGTGGGACTGTAGACTCGTACAACCCCTGTGGAGATAAGTTTGGAGATTCCTCAAAAAGCTAGAATTGGAGGTCCCATTTGACTCAGCCATTGCCCGGCTAGGTATATACACACAAGAATTAAAAGACTCATATCATAGTGACATATGTGCATCCATTTAATAGCAGCCCAATTTGTGATTGCTACTTCTTGAAAATAACCCAAGTGCCCATCAACTGGAGACTGGATAAAAAAACTGTGGTTCTTCTACAGAATGGAGTATTACTCTGCCATAAAAAATAATAAGTTTGAATCATTTCTACTTAAATGGACATATCTTAAGGATATCCTCATAAGTGAAATAAATAGGGCACAGATAGGTACACACCGCATCTTTTCTCTGGTATGAGAAAATAAAGATGTAAATGAGTCCTAGAATTGTATGTTATATATTGTGAAATAGAAAATACTCAATGTAAAATAGGGTGAAGGGGGAAAAAGGGTGAGATTGTAACAAACAAGTAAGGAAACAAATTTTATGTATATGGGGAAGTGGTAGGGTGGGTAGGGCTATGGGAAAAAATGAGAATTAAGTTGTGTCTTATACTGGTACAAATCCCCATTATGGAGTGCAATCATGATGCATATATGTAATGTACCAATAAAGATTAGAAAATTTTTTTAAAAATTCACATCTTCTTTATCCAGTCTCCAGTTGATGGGCATTTGAGTTATTTCCAAGATTTAGCTACACCAAAGTGAGCTGCTGTAAACATGGGTGCACATATATTACTCTAATATGCATCTTTTAATTCTTTCATGTATATACCTAGCAGGGCAATAACAGTTTCAAATGGGACCTATAATCCTAGTTCTTTGAGGAATCTCCACACTGATTTTCACAGGGGTTGTACCAGTGCACCCCAGTTTTTTTCCAGATCATAGAAATCCTAAATCTTCCATATTTTAGAAAGAGCCCAGAAAACACATTCAGATTATTTAACAAGAATACATGTGTTCTGGTTCACATCACTTCACTGCCATTTCACCTATATATACTATTTTTACCTGTCATCATATTCCTAAGTATTGATACCACATATATTTCTTTGTTCAGTAAAATGACACATACTTTCAACTGGCTGGTTAATCTCATTATTTCTGTTGCAACTTGAAACAAAAGCTATACTATTATAATCTAACATGTGAACATGGATGTGGCAGACATTGAAATTTTTCACATTGATATGAAGCCTATTGGTTTAAAGTTATTTGATACTATATGCTCTTTTGGATAATGGGTTAGTATTTATAGTCACAGACTTTCCTATTCTAAAGCAAATCATCTATCCAACCAATCTTTATTGAGTATTCTGAGTCATTTCAAAAATTAAATTAAATTATTAAATACCAGTTCAAAAACCAAAGCCTCTCTTTTGCCCTAAATATTATTTTCTTTCTTGTGAAAACTTGAATTAAGTATATCCACCATTTTTGGCAGCTATACAACCAAAAAAGAAATCACATCAGCCCTGAAAATTTACATCAAGATTCCAGTACAAGTAACAATAAGAATAACCATAATGAACATTTACTTTTCAGAATAATTCATAGCACATCCATGCAGTTTAATTCCCTTCTGAATTAATGGAAAATGGTTTCTGACTAAGAAATGGTTTCAAGAAGTAAAGAAACTAATTTGAAGAGGAGGAGGTGCAAGGTGGTGGCTAAGATTTTTGCAGTAACAATAGCCTCCTTACACAATGACAAAACTACTTTCACAACAGATTTTTTTAAAAGTCATGGGAGGGACTATAGTGCCCAGTTTTAGTATAACAAAAGGGGTAGGGGTTGCAAAGTGGGTGGGGGAAGGGGAGAAAATGAGAATCAAGTCGTGTCATATTCTGGTACAAATTCTGAATGTTGAATGTGATGATGATGTGTATTCATAACGTACAAATAAAGATTTGAATTAAAAAAATAAAAAGGATGTATTGAGTGTTGAAGAGAGCAGAAAGAAAAGAGTTGGTGATGTCACCTCTTCCCCAAATCCAAGCAATGTGAAGAGAAATAACTTCCACTTGGCGGAGACAGAAGGAAATAAGTCTGGGCCTTAGATGTCAGCCTGGTAGAAGCAGAACAGGAGCTGGACTTCATTTGTTGAGTAGCTACACACTGACGCTAGCACAAGATTTTACATTGGAGCTCAGTGTTGATCCTACCTCCACAAGACTCAACACCAGGCAGAAAGGAAAGGCCTTCCGTGAAGGCCAGTGGGGAGACAGAGACCCTAGCCCTTCGCTAGCACCAGATGGAGAGCTGCACACCAGTTCACAGACACAAGTTTCTGCCTGAATCACTGCCAGACTTGGCAGAGACCAGTGCTATAACTCAGAGCAGCTGCTCAGTTCCGTGCAACTGAAATATCAGGTGGCACCCAGTTTAGCATCAGCCTGGTGTCCAGGAACATCTGGACCAACCTCTGGAAGCACAGCTGTTCCCAGGCCTATCCTCACAGATGCAGTTTCTGGACCTTTTCCAGCATCAGGCTCAACCACAGGCCACCCACAGTGCCATGGACTTGTGCTGTGGCCACATCACTACAGTGTTGGATTGACACGTACATGGGAGCTTCAGACATGACTAAGGTTGGTGTCTTCTTTGTACTGGAATCAGGAAGTACTCAGAGGGATGCTTTTTATTTCAAATTCCCTCTACAGGGTGTATGCACCATCCTTGTTTTCTTGGCCATCAAGAAGAACACAGAGAAATCAGGGGAAGACACTAGTTTGGGGAGAGGGTGGAGAAGGGATGGGAAGAGGGCTTCAGGAGGAGGAGTAGAGTCTCAGAACTAGGGGAGGAATCCTTGGAGTGTCAAGAGGAATGAGGAGGAGGAGGAGCTGGGATGAGCTACTCACTCTGATCTCAGGCTTAGGCAGTGAAGGAGCCCTTCTCTTCTGCCTCATGAGGGTGCCTGGGGCCTGCTTCTTCAGCATCTGCCTTAGGTGCTGCTGGTTT
>PVIR01039457.1:0-13914 GCA_004026965.1 Petromus typicus
GTGAAAGGGGACAATGTTGAGATTGTAACAAAAAAGTAAGGAAACAAATTTTATGTATATGGGGGGGTGGTAGGGTGGGTAGGGCTATGGGAAAAAATGAGAATTAAGTTGTGTCTTATACTGGTACAAATCCCCATTATGGAGTGCAATCATGATGTGTATATTTAATGTACCAATAAAGATTATAAAAAAAAAAAAGAAAGCTGTGGTTCTTCTACAGAATGGAGTATTACTTTGCCATAAAAATTATAAGTCTGAATCATTTATACTTAAATGGACATACCTTGAGGATATCCTCATAAGTGAAATAAATAGGTCACAGATAGGTAAATATCACATCTTTTCTCTGGTATGAGAAAATAAAGATGTAAATGAGTCCTAGAATTGTATGTTATATATTGTGAAATAGAAAATATTCAAAGCGAAATAGAGTGAAGGGGGAAAAATAATGAGAGTATAACAAAAAAGAAAGGAAATAAAATTTATGTATATACGGGGTGGGGGTGGTAGGGTGGGTAGGGCTATGGGAAAAAATGAGAATTAAGTTGTGTCATATACTAGTGCAAATTCTCATTGTTGAGTGCAATGTTTATATGTAATGTACCAATAAAGATTTCAAAAAAAAAGTGTAGTTCTTCTACAGAATAGAGTATTACTCTGCCATAAATAATAATATATTTGAATCATTTATACTTAAATGGACGTACCTTGACGACATCCTCATAAGTCAAATAAATAGGTCACATATGTGTAAATATCACATCTTTTCTCTGCTATGAGAAAATGAATATGTCAATCAGTTCTAGAATGTGTGTTATATATTGTGAAATAGAAAATACTCGAAGTTAAATGGGGTGAAGGGGGAAAAAGAATGAGATTATAACAAAAAGAAAGGAAACAAAGTTTATGTATATAGGGGAAATACTATCACTGTCATCACTGTCAGTGTGGCTTCTGACTGTCTACAATGGCCTATAATGACAGTGATATATATTCCTCCGTATATACATAATGAATAAAATGTCATGGTGGTAGGGTGGGTAGAGGGAAAAAAAGAGAATTAAGTTGTGTCATATACTCGTACAAATTCCCATTGTTGAACGCAATCATGATGTGTATATGTAACGTACCAATAAATTAAATTAACTTTTTAAAAAATCAAAAATAAAACAGATTTGAGCTAGAATACAATGTATTTTCTGAAAAAAATTTTCTAACTATTACAGCAAAAATATCCAACCTCAACAGTTCATGCTGGATGGAGGCTAATCACAAGGATGGCTCCTTAACTTTTTACTTGGCATCATCATTCTTATTCCTACTAACAGTGACCTGCCATACTATACCAAGGGTAAAGGCTTCAGTACTTCTCCACAACACAGTCATGACCAGTCTGTATCCCCTCTGCCATCATCTCATTCACTGAACATTCGATGAGCTACAACCACGGCCAGTAACTGCTTAGTGTTCTATATACTCATTATCTTGGTGAACACCTTGTAACTTTGAGGAGCATGAATCTAAACTATAAGTCAACTGCAAGTCAAGAAGACTAAGGAATTGACAAATCACAGAGATCATCAGTTGCAGAGCTCAGATTTGAAGCTGGTTGTGAATAATGCACTTGTCCCCAGCACAATATCTCTCACAGGTACACAACACATATAACAGCAATAAGGTGAGCTTGACCTTCGGTCTTTCCTCTGTGATTATTGTATAATAGTCTACTGTTTGAGATGAAATACTGAACCAAATGGTCTCTTGTTTTTTTCAGCTGTTAGGACTCATGAATTAAACATGAGCCTTGCTCTGTATCAGCCCCTGTACCAGCCTTTTAGCAGAAAATATTGATAAATGCATGAAAAGTAAGTCAGAAGCCACACTGACAGAATTGTAGCCTACATAGTCTTGCTTTTATTTTGAAAGAAATGTTATGTCATACAATAAATTAATGAAAACATTCCATGATAGTTTTTACCAGCATGGGTCAGCACATTTTTGAAGTGAATTCAATTGTTATAATCAAAAGGAAATTGGGAAAAGGTCAAGTGTTACCATTCTCATGTGTGTCATTTCAGTGCTCCAGGTTCTGGGTGATTTGCTACAAATTCATTTTTCCACCTCATTGTTTTTCTGATCTTTGGATTGTTTACTGTTGTATAGCTTATAATTGAAGGCACATAAAGCAAAGTTATTTTGGGAAAAATAATTCTTCACATTAATAAAATAATATGTTGTTAATTTATATTGTTTCACTAAATGTATAATATATTGTTTAATTTATACTATTACTATACACTTGTTATATTTGATATTCATTACATTCTTCAAAAAATGGATGTATCATGGTAGATAACAGCCAACAGAAGCATGTGCATTCCTCTAATGTCACAAAAATATTTGTATATAATAAATACAATAAAGAAAAACATAGCAAAAATGTCTCTTACAGTTTTAATTGTACATTTTGATACTAAAGTTTTGATGAGGTTACAGGAAGGCATTATTTCATAAATATTGTTTTACTAATTATTTTGACTTTAAAATGAACATATTTTAGGGTATATAGTACTTACTTGGTCAAGAGTTAAATCATTATTTGAATAGCAATTGGAAGTGAAGTTATTACGTATGAACATCCTAAGAGTCATAGACCTTTCATTAAGAACTGTAAGTTTTGAGGTAGTGTTTCTTAGGATAAAAGCTCAGCACACTTAACATTCAGCTTCAGATGATAAGATATTGATCATACTATATTTTAAACCAATAATTCAACACAGTGTGTGAGCAAGGGTACTTATAATGGCTAGATACATTTTTTTTTTTTTTTAGGTTTTTTGAGACAGGGTTTCGCTTTGTGGTTCAGGCTGGCCCTGAGCTCAGCTTCCAACTCACATCACAGCAATCCTCCTGCCTCTGCCTCCCGAGTGCTGGGATTACAGGCGTGAGCCACCACGCCCGGCACTGTGGTATGTGGTACTGGTTGCTGCTGGGCGTGAGTCTCCGCGCCCAGTATGGCATGTGGTTACCGAGGAATCGAACCTGGGCCCTTGCGCTTGCAAGACAGGCGCCGGAACCACTGAGCTAACTCCCCGGCCCTAGATACCTTTTTTTTTTTTTTTAAATTATCTTTATTGGTACATTAAATATACACATCATGATTGCACTCCATAATGGGGATTTGTACCAGTATAAGACACAACTTAATTCTCATTTTTTCCCATAGCCCCACCCACCCTATCACCCCCCCATAAAATTTGTTTCCTTACTTTTTTGTTACAATCTCAATAGATACCTATTTTAATGGTTCACTGAATTAAGAACATTGTTGACTTCTATATACTGCATCCGTTTTTATCATCAGTAACTTTAACACCCTTGTACTCATCAGATGTTTACATAAAGATGTGGTAAGATCAATTATACACAACTGTAACTATAAATATATTTCAGACTAATACAATTTTAATTTATATACAAGATCTGAAGAGGAAGTACTTTTGACATATTTGTTTTCCATATATTCTGGAACAGGTCAGGCTCACAGTATGCAATGAATATACATTTTTGCTGATGTGTTCCACTGAAAGCAAAATGGCTCAGAAATAGGAGTAGTAAGTCATAATTACTATATATGGTGAGATTGGCTTCTGGTGGCTAAAAATAATCAGAAAGAATAGAGAATAAAGGTAAAGTATGCATTTATCTGAGTTGAGGAGGAAGAGATTGAGAGAGAGGTTGAAGGGGTTAGATCTATGGTTCGGAAGCACAGAGAGGTATTTTGTAACAAGAATACATGAGAAGCTAAACTGGAAGCATTGGAAGCATCTCATTTTCCAATTCCCATTTAAACTCCCCTCATGTGAACTAAATGCCCTTGTTATTTTGATAGGTATTGGGTTGCATCTGTAGATTACTCAGAGAATACAGACATAAACTACTTACAAGCCATGAAGACAAGACAGTTTTCACTTGTCTGAGTTAGCTGTCTCCTTTCATGAATGTTTTATGATTTTCAGTGTAGAAGTTTTTCATGTCCTTGATTGTTTTATCTAAATATTTTATTTTGATGCCATTTGAATATTATACTCTTCCTAATTTCTCTTTTGTATAATACATATTGTCTGTAAGTACAATTCATTTTTATACATTTTTCTTCATTCATTGTATTTTTGGCAGAACCATAAGGTTTTCTATATAGATGATGATGATGCCATATGTAGAAAGGGAAAATTCTATTTTATGCTGTCCTATTTGGATAACTTTTACTTTTTTCTTGCTTAAATGACTCTGCCTAGTATTTCTGACACTTTGTCTAGGCAAAGGGCTGAGAGTAGACAACTTTTCCTTATTCCTAGTCTTAGATAATAACCTCGAGATTTTTGTTTTTTAAATATGAAGTCATCTCTAAGCTTCCATATGTGTTTTTAATTGTATTAAATTCTGTCTATACCTGATTGGTTGAGATATCATGATATTCACTCCTATGTTTATTACAGCACTAGTCACAGAAGTTGAGGACAAAACCTAAATACTGATTGATAAATGAATGGATTAAAATAGTGTATATACAAGGTGTGTGCAAAGTGCAAGAAGAAAGGAAAGAAAGAAAAAGAAAAGGAGAAAGAAATTCTTACAATATGGGACAACAGATGAATTCCTTTATATGAAGCATCTAAAATCAAAGACTGGAATGGTGATTGGGGAATTGGACATGTGGGTAGTTATTATTCAACAAGCAAAAAATTTCAGGTTAGTAAGATTAAAAGCTCTAGAGATTTGGTGCACATTATTCCTATAACAAACTATAATGGATTCACACTTAGAATTTGATAGGAGCTTAGATTTCATATTAAGTATTCTTATTACATTAAAATGAAGAATTTTCAAACTCATTTTAATTCATTACAACAGTCTAAAGTAGGCTGTTTTATTGTACATACAAATCACTAGACCCTCATTAAAATGTATATTCTTATTCAGTGGGTTTGAACTTAAACTTGATACTTTAACTGTTTATGGTAGGAGCCTGCTACTGTCAGTGGGCTCCTGGATCTTGCACTTGGGAGTAAGCAACACAGACTTTCAGGCCTCACTCCAAAGGTAGATCAAAATCTACCTTTTCACAAGATTCTACAGGTGATTACTATGAGCATTAAAGTTTGAACCTCACTAATCTAGGAGTCTCTTTCCCTTTGGTAATTATTCTATGCCAAATACGCAGTTTAGCCAATCAGCTCTGTTACACGGGTTTTGTTATTGAAGAGAGGTGAGAGGAACAGGGCAAATCAAAGATGAATGACTGAGTCTCCTACCTTTCAAGGAAGTTCTAAAGTATACCCATTATTGAGAGCAAATTCTAAAGTATATTTTGAAGGAAGTAACAGTAAAATGAGAATCTAAGTTATTGCAATATTATGCAACATTCAACTTTTTCTTTGA
This sequence comes from Petromus typicus, assembly GCA_004026965.1. Taxonomy (NCBI): domain Eukaryota; kingdom Metazoa; phylum Chordata; class Mammalia; order Rodentia; family Petromuridae; genus Petromus; species Petromus typicus. The sequence goes on from PVIR01039457.1 coordinate 5,443, forward strand.
GCAACTTGCTGTACACGAGTGCTCTATAATTCTACAATTATATATTGGTATTTCTCAACTCAGGGGGATTTTGCTCCCCAAAGAACAAATGACAATTTAGCTGTTGCACTTGGACAGTTGTAAAGATGCATCAAGTGAGGAGAAGCCAGAAATAACACTATGTGGGACACGTTTTATAATGCATAGTTCAGCCACCCACAACAAGAAATTATCTAGCTCCGGATATAAATAGTGTTACTGTGGTTGACATACTCTGTTTTACAGCACATCCATTTAGGGATATATATTTATAATTTCTCGAAGAGGCAAAAATCTGACTTGCAGAAGTAGAGGAAAGCAGTTCAAGATTTCTTCCACCAAAACCCTCCATTATGTGAAGCTGAACAATAAAGATAAAAAAAAAATCAGACTCATCTTAAGTTGTGCAACCGGCAAGGATGTATATGTACTGCTGAGGTGTAGATTTCCATTTTAGTAATGTGTGCATTAAACATTTTTGACTTACACTCTTCAAGCAGAGCAGTAACAGCCCATCATCTAATTTTTAGTTCTCAATAGTGCTAAAATATGTCAACATGCAAGAAGCACTTAGTGTGGACAAAGGAATCATTAGCCAGTCTTGAGCACTTACCCGTTTCCTTGTATAGCAACAGGATCAAAAGCTGGAACTAGGGGCCGGGGAGTTAGCTCAGTGGTTCTGGCACCTGTCTTGCAAGCGCAAGGGCCCGGGTTCGATTCCCCGGTAACCACATACAATACTGGGTGTGGAGACTCACCCCAGCAGCAATCAGTACCACACACCACAGTGCCGGGCGTGGTGGCTCACGCCTGTAATCCCAGCACTCGGGAGGCAGAGGCAGGAGGATTGCTGTGATGTGAGTTGGAGGCTGAGCTCAGGGCCAGCCTAAACCACAAAGCGAGACCCTGTCTCAAAAAAAAAAAAAAAAAAGCTGGAACAATCAAGAAGCAAAAGTGAAATAGAAACAATGGTAGAGGTAGTACCTGGAAATATAAAACTAAAGGCAAACAACCACAGGTGCTGCACATTAACTGTGCTGGTTTCCTTAAGTTCACTGCCCACACTTGGGCAGACTCAAAGTTTGAACACGTGTTTTAGGACCATGGCACGTGACCTCAAGGAGTTCCAGCAGGAAGTATTCCACCTTTCAGTAAGAATGTTCTTCTTAAAAGTGAAATTCCGAATGCATGATAGGCATTGTGAAATGGAGTAAAATCTTCAAAAGGAAAGGGGAACTGGGTGGGTACAAAGGAAAGCAAAGAAGAGAAAGAAAAAATCTGATAGTAAAAACAAAAAAGTGGAAACAAAGTTTATGTATATGGAGGTGGGGACTGTAGGGAGGGCAGGAGAATGGAAAAAATGAGAGTCAGGATGCACCATGTACAAGTACAAATTCTCAATGATGAATGTGATCATAATGTATGTATAAAATGTAACAGGACACTCAATAAACGGGAAAAATAGAAAACAATAGATGTAATAACAATTGATTCTTGACTGTCACACTTGGTTCTTAGGCCAGATGTTCAAGTGCTGCAGTGTGTCTGGAGGAAAGCCTGGTCTGTCCACAGCAACAACTTTATTAGTTCATTTGCTTTTGACATATTGTAGCACATTGCGCTTTTACTCAATCATGTGCTTTTATATTCACCTATGTGCTCTGGCCAACTTGAATGCTATAATCTTCACATCATATATTAAGATGAGGGGAGGATTAGTATATAATGTTCCCCACCAAGATTTACTGAACAACCTCTGAAAAAGCACAAAAGAGTAGTTGATATCAGACACATCAACTTTTGTCTTTTACAAAGTGATTGCTTTTAATTTGCTGACCATTGGGGGATGAATAGTGACTGTAAGTACTTACCACTTCCTATAATAAATTATAATGGATTCACATTTAAAATTTGATAGGAGCTTGGATTTCATATTAAGTGCTCTTATTATAATAAAATGAAAAAATTTCAAACTAATTTTAATTCATTGCAACAGTCTCTGAAACTGTTAATTTGACATAAGAGCACTTCAACACACACAAGCACCCACATGTAATCTGGGGATGTAAATTGAGTTATAGAGCAGTTGTTTAAAATAACTTCTGCTGTCTAAAGGGTGTTATAAAAAAGTTTTGAATGTTCTTTATCTATTTCTGAATAGTTTTGTTGCTGAGAATATGTGTCACATATAAAAACTCTGACATCATTCATTTTGTCAAAACAGGCCAAAATTATCTAATATTTGAAAATATACCAAAAAGAAAAATAAGATATCAAAAGGCTTTAATAATATCTTCAGATTTCAACACCTTTTAGTAAGTCTTCAAGCACATATTATTATTCTTTCATGAGAGAAGATGTATTTTTCTTTCTTTTTATTTTTTGGGGGACAAGGTCTCACTTTGTAGTTCAGGCTGGCCCTGAGCTCAGCCTCAGACTCACATCACAGCAATCCTTCTGCCTCCCAAATTCTGGTATTACAGATCCTGGTATTACAAGTCCTGGGATTACAGGTGTGAGCCACCATGCCAGGTGCTGTGGTATGTGGTACTGATTGCTGATGGGCATAAGTCTCCATGCCCAGTATTGTATGTGGTTACTGGGATCATACCTGGGCCCTTTTGCTTGCAAGACAGGCTCTGGAACCACTGAGCTAAATCCCCAGCTCCATTTCTTTCTAAATTTTAATGAAATCCATTCAACATTTAATAGCTGTTACTACAAAATAAACAGTTTCATTAAAGGTAGCCGGTGATACTCTCCTTCTATATGACCCAATTTGCCTTTTCAGCTATGATACAAAATCAAGAGTCAAAATGGACTGAATATTGTTTCTTAAAAAGTATGAATAATCATGCTGCTCGCAAAATATTTTGTACTTTTAACACAAAAAACATGTTAAAGTATTGTTTATGTAAGCTTTGGCATTTATACACTGCACAGATCTTGTATTTGCGATGTTGATATATAATTTTAAGTAAATAAAAATCATTGAAGGTGACTAACATTTTTGTTACTAACTGTCCTTTCAAAGTTAACATTTCGGGAGAAATGTCTCTCTTCAATACCAGACAAAAATTCCAATGGACAGTATGATTTTTCTGATCATTTTTACATAGTAGGAAATTCTATGATCTCTCTGTCTTTTTCTCTGCTTGTCTGTCTGTCTCTCTCTGTATGTCTGTCTGCCTGTGTCTCTCTCTCTCCCTGTTTCTTTCCCTTCCCCTTTATATCCTTCCTTCACTTTCTTCCTATAAGGTACTGAGGAAACCTGGAACTACACTGACCTGTATTTCCCGGCCTTTGTTATTTATTTATTTTTTAAATTTTATTTTGAGATAGGGTCTCGTAAAGCCACTGCATTGCCCACACCCGGTTTAAACTTGTGATACTCCTACCTCAGCTTCCAAGAATACTGGAATTTACAAGTATGTGAGCCACAACAGCAGGCTCTGTGATAACTTTAAGTTGCAAATATTCAATCTCAAAATGCTGGTTAGAAAATACAATCCATCAGTTTGTACCTTAAACTGGGACAAGACAGCCAATCTGTCCCAGTGAAGGATGTCTGATCGCATTCTTCTATTTCTCTAAACCTTATTTAGTTTCACTTCTTAGTGTTATTTCTAACCTTGTCTCTGTTTAGTGGGATTTAGAGGAGAAAGGAAAGAAACGGAATATTCTTATTGCACTTGTATTGCAGGAGATAGTTTATTTTCTCCAGACATGGTAATTGACTATATCTCAAAGATACAGTCACATGTATCTTGTGATATAATACACATGTCATCCACATTGTAGTATATATAAACATATTTACACTTATTATAAATAAATATATTTATATGTATACAACATACATATGCTATGAGTTCTGAGTCTCTTTTACTGGATTCCTCTTCCTGCAATCTTCCATTACAGATGCAGTGGATACTATTTTTCCAGCTGCTGCTAGTACTTTTCCTCCTATTGTCAACTTAAAAAATTATCTTTTGGAGTATAAGATTTGAAACCAATTTAATTTCCTGTATCAGTATTAAATAATATCAACACTAAAAATATTTTACTATCTTTATATTAAAACATATTGAGAAACAAGCAATAAACCAAGAACAAACAAAAATATTTTATCTGATTCTTCCACAAAATGTTTCTACTGTGAACCAATTAAAATAGCTACTTTTCAAAACAGCTTGTCCATCAAAGTTCAGTTTAAGATCTTTTCCTTTTCATGTTCCTAGTCTAGATATCCTATCAAAAGCTCTTCGTAGTCCCTAATAACATCTTACCTCAGCAAGATCCATTTTAATGTCATGATACCCAGATCCTAAAGCCCTGTGTGTATTGTTCCTGACTTTCTCATTTCTGAGAACTTGTTAAGGTCAAGTGTACCTCTATGACTGTACATCTAAAGAACTCTGCTTTACTTGTTCAACAGAAGTTTTCCCTCACTGAAGGGTATTTGCCTGAGTTCTTGATCAATAGATGTTTTTGTGGGACCAAAGAGTTTAGACAGTGCCATTATGTGCTCGACTGGCCAGGGAGGATGAAAGTCAGGTTACTTTCATATCACTATCACTTCCTTTTGACTCATGGAAAATATATCCTCTTCCCTCAACAAATTCTGAGTGAATCTAATATAGCTATTTCTCCTGTACTTTTACACATAACATTTAAATATTATTCCTCAATTATGTTTGGGATTTTTAGTCATTAGTGAAATTCCAGTCCACTGTTAATCACAAACCTTAAAGAACACATATCAGAATAATAGTGATTATATTAAAACCTTCCCTTTATGTCTGAGGTGGGACACAGCCATTCTCATTTCTTCTTGATGTCAGTGGTACGGAATGGGTAGGACCACTAAATGGCAGCAACTTCTTCCAAAGAAATACTTCCTGCAAATCTGTTAAACTATTTAATGACTTCAAATTGTTTCAATATTTGCAAATTTGTCCCCCTCTTATTTTCCTTGAAAATTGGCATTTTGGTCCAGAAAATTCTCTTTGGATTATTATGGTTATTATATGTTAATAAAATAAGCAATATTTCTAATGTGACTTTTGGATTTTTAATATTTATCTTTATTCATTTTCACCTACATGCACAAGACAGGTGTGCTAGACCAGAGAGATACTTCTTAATTGTAAGTGCTTCTTCATCTTACCCTGACCCAGGCTTATTTTTGGAATTACTTAGTGACAACTAGGACAGTTTCCCCACACAAATAGCCACACAGTCCATAGACACAGGACAAGATGATTGAAAACAATTTTCACTTTGTAAAAATAAGGGGGAGAACAAGCTCTTCCTTGTCACTCTTGAAAAAGTGTCCTTAGGAAATTAAGAATCTGAGTCTTCATTCCAAACCAGTAATATGTAATCAAAGTCATTCAGGATTTTGGAAAGTGTGCTTCAGAATTTAGGACTTAGAAATACCTGCAAGTTTTTTAGTCTTATTCATCTGAAATGTAGAAATGCAAGCACAATAGTTTCTGCAGTATCTCTGCTACCTTGGGAAGTTCACAAAGAGAACTGTGAGATTAATAAGTAGCCCTGAGTGGAGATGAGAGCTTTTTATTCATTTTTCAGATCAGACCAATTAACTAGACAAATGACTGCAGATATAATTCTGTTTATATGGACAGCATGTTGTCAAAAATGAAACCCAATATCTTCTATAGTTATATGTCATATATTTCTGCATTGCAGAAGCCCAATACCATTTTCCTGAACACTAAGAAATCCAAAGAAGTTTTGTTTTTTTACAGATATTGCACTTCACACATGTTTTAGGAGCATATGTACCCAATGTTTACTTTATTGAAAGGCATGTGGTATTAAAATAATTTTGTGAGTCAGTGATCTAGCTCAGTGCTTTTGATAGTGTATAAACAGAACTAACTTGGAAATAGTGTTAGAATGTATACAGGTAGATTGTAATTCAGAAACTCTAGAATAATGCCTTTGATTCTGTATCTCCTAATAAGCTCCCAGGGGACACTGGTGTGGCTGGCCCTAAGCCACATACACACTGGGCATAGCAAGATTCCAAGAAGCTCCACTATCTACAGTGTTGAACAGAAATGTCAACTCTCTGGGCTGGAAACTGAAAACCAAATAGCAAGAAGAATGCAATTACTTATCTCTGTGTTATCTACTCAGAAAGATGAGGAGCAAGGATCTTGGGTTGGCGATTAAGCTCAGGGGTTCTGGCACCTGCCTTGCAAGAGCAAGGTCCTAGGTTTGATCCTGGTAACCACATACAACAATACCGGATATGGAGACTCACACCCACCAACAATAAGAACCACATACCACAGTGCTGGGTATGGTGGCCCACAACTGTAATCCCAGCATTTGAGAGGTAGAGTCAGAAGGATTGCTGTGAGTTCAAGGCTGAGCTTGTTAAAATTGAAAGGGAGTATGACCATTTTTTATGGCAGAGTAATACTCCATTCACGTGTAAATATCATATCTTTTCTCTGGTATGAGAAGATGAAGATGTAAATGAGTTCTAGAATATATGTTATATATTGTGAAATAGAAAATATTCAAAGCGAAATGGGGTGAAGGTGGAAAAACAAAGAGATTATAACAGAAAAGAAAGGAAACAAAGTCTATGTATATAGGGGTGGAGGTGGTAGGGTGGGTAGGCGTATGGGAAAAAATGAGAATTAAATTGTATCCTATATTGGTACAAATTCCCATCGTTGAGTGCAATCATGATGTGCATACATAATGTTTCAATAAATATTTCAATTAAATTTTAAAAACTGAAAGGGAATGATGGAGAAGGGACAAGGAGGATTTCAAAGAAATCTGAAGAGATGAGATGTAATAGTCAGGAAATTAAGAATAGACCAGAAGAACAAAAGAAAATACTGAAAGGAAGTGCACAGACATGCCTTACATAATCTGATATTTATGGTCCGTGTTCATTGAGTAAATACACTGTCAGCTTGTAGCGTTGCTTTGCTTTCTAAAATGTTGAGATTCTCAGATTTTTTTATGGGTACTGTAAAAAATTAGAACTGAGTGATACTCTGTTGAGAAGACATGGACTGTGCCCAAGTGAAATGTTTTAATTCTTTTCTTTGCTCACTTCTATATCTACTGCTACTATGCCATATTTGGGGAATTTTTCCTGGGAGGTTATCCAAGAGAATATAGCTGAAATTGGAAAAAAAAGATAATAAAATTACAACTTTCCCAAAAATATATTTAATTTTTCTCTGAGTTTTCTGGAGCTGGTTCTGGCTCAGTGGTACTTTCCAGTGCTTTTTCAAAGGCTACTTGACATTTTCCTTTGGATTAGATAAGTATGAATATTTTTAAGAGGACATAGACGTCAGTCATTTTTCAGCAGATGCCTCCATGATAAAGATTTTGCACTATAATTTTCCAGGAAGATCTAAGTGACGGTCCCTCAAGATCTCTCACAAGCAACTATGGAATTTAGAGCATCTCAACTACATGGTTTGTTCCATGCTCATAAATAAGTATTTTGAGACAAGATGTTTAAGTGAAGCACTACAGTCATCAATGACAATAGAAGAAAAACACAAGAAAACAGATGGGAAGAAAAAAAAAAAAAACACTATATTTTTTACCTACTTACTAAACTAGATGGAAAAATACTTTCAAACTTTAAAAAATTTTACAAAAATGTTCACTTACAAGAAACCACAGATCACTTTAGAAGTAACTTACTACATTAAAAGCTGAGAGATAAATGTTTTATGCCAGGTAAGCAACATATGTAGTTGGTATAAAATGAAAAACTTTAGATTGAATCTATGCCGGGTTTGGAGTTTACTTGTCTCCAGGCCCACGCCGGAGGAGCGCCCAGGGACTGAGGTTAGCAGTGGGCGGCTCGGGAAATGGCGACTGTGCCACTGAATCTGCACCAGGTTTGGAGCTTACTGGCCTCCAGGCCCATGCCGGAAGAGCGCTCAGGGACTGACTTTAGCAGCAGGCAACTCGGGAAGCGGTGACTGCGGCACCAAGTCTGCGTCACTGAATCTGTGCCAGGTTTGGAGCTTACTTGTCTCAAGGCTCACACCGGAGGAGTGCCCAGGGACTGAGTTTGGCTGTGGGCGGCTCGGGAAGCGGTGACTGCAGTACCGAGTCTGCGTCACTGAATCTGCACCGGGGTTAGAGATTACTGGCCTCCAGGCCTGTGCCGGAAGAGGGCCCAGGGACTGAGGTTACCAGTCAGAGTCTGATTTTCTCCACTGTAACTGCAGAACCACATCCAGTCAGCTTGTATTGGTCCCAATATAGACTGCAAAGAGCAACCCAGGAAACACTGCTATTTTAAGGTTCCTAACTATTAAAAGGAAAGTAACTTGGAACAAACAGTGCCAGAAAACAGGGCAGGTCAGAGATGAGGAAACACTCCAAATCTCAGACACAAAGATCCTCACCTCCAAGTAACACAGGGGGAAG
>PVIR01039458.1:0-13919 GCA_004026965.1 Petromus typicus
TAGTCCCTTTTCATTTATTTATTTATTCTTTCTGTTTTTGAGACAGAGTCTCACTAAGTCAGTCACTAAGTTGCCAGGCTGGGCTCCAACTTGCCTCAGCTTCCTCACTGAACTAGGCTGAATTTTCTAAAGTGAGCCACTTGCTCTGGGCTACAGGGCCCCGGGATCTGCCTGCCCCTTAGACCTCACTTCTCATGGCTCGTCGGGATGGATCAATGAATAGAGGGAGGTGGATGGATGGAAGGTGGGGAGATGGAAGGATGGAGGATGGATGGGTGATGCATAGATGGGTGGCTGATGGGTGAATATTGGACAGATGGATGGATGCATGGATAGGTAGATGGATGGATGGATGGATGATGGACAGACCAACAGACATCATCCATTGCCTCACGGAGGGCAAAGCAAAATACAGCACGTTATACATGATGGAGTGGTAAAAGATCATCAGAAGTACGTCAGTCTGGATCTTCCTCTGCCTCTTCCTCGCTCGGTGATCTTGTGCACATGAAATATCTTTGAGCCTCAGTCTGCTTATCGGTAGTATCAGGGATAGGCACAGTCCTACCCCACAGCTGTTGCAATGAGCCAATGATTCAACAAATATATAAGGTTCTTAGCATGGAGCCTGGCACATAGTAAGTACCTGATTGTTTTTATTAAATAGTTTTTATTATCATTGCCATCATCACCATTATCATTATCAACCTAACTAAGAAGCAAATCAAATAAGTGTTCCTTATTGGGCCACAGTGTAGCCAAACCAGGAAATGCAGCGAGAGAACCCAAAGGCAAGCTGCAGTCGCTGAGTGTCCACATAGACAGACCAAAGCTCGGGTGTGAGCTTCTGCTGTCAGGCTAAGGTTATACCCGCACAGGGTCAGGGAATCTCATGCACTTAGCTCGGTTCCGTGTGGTCCCTAAACACTAGGGAATAGCAGCACAGGAAATTTCAAAGTGAGGATAGGATTGTAGGGGGAAATGTAAAATAGTACAGCCACCTTGAAAAATGATTTTATGATTTCTCAAAATGTTAAGCATAGAAATACCATAAAACCCAGAAATTCTCCTGAGTCTACACCTAAGGGATTGAAAGTATAGGTCCTCACAAAGACTTACATACAAATGCTGATCATGTGTAAGGCAGCACTCGTGTCTTATAATAATGACAAGGTAGATGCAGGCCCGTACCCCATTGGCTGACAAGCCCCTGAATGAACCGCGATCTCTCCATAGTCCTGTGCCACGGACTGCCGGCTCCGGCTCCAAAGCAGAAAATCTTGGTGAACATTATGCTAAGTGTAAGAAGCCACTTGCAAAAGGACAAATGTTATTTCATGGACATCATATGCCCAGAATAAGCAAATCCTTGGAAACAGGAAATGAGAGGTTGCCAGGTGGGCATGGGTGCCGAGTTATTGCTAGTGGATTTCTTTCAGGAGAAACAAAAATGTTCTAAACTTAGATATGTTGGATAATTACACAACCCTGTGAACATGCACAAAACATTGAATTGTACACTTTCTATGGATGAACTGTAGGGGTGGGAATTATAACTCAGAAGAGTTGATTTCATATTGTAAGAGCTGGAGGTGCAGCTCAATGGTAGAGCACTTGCCTACCACGTGTGAGATCTGGATTCAACCCCCAGCATAGGAAAAAAATTGAAAAATAAAATATGAAAAGGAAAATTGGGGAAAAAAAAGAAATTATAACCTGGGCCTAGCAGTGCCAACCTATAAGTTCAGCACTCTGTGAGGCTGAGGCAGGAGATTACAAATTCGGCTATAATAATACTAATACTAATAGAAGAGCTAGAGATGGAGCTCAGGATAAAGGCCTTGGATTTAATCCCTGGTACCACAAAAAATAAGTTAGAAAACTTTAAAATATATATAGTATAATCCCTCATTGTAAGAGATAAAGATGATAAAAAACAGAACTGTGGGTGTGAGTATGTTAGAAGATGAAGAATATTTAATTCTCCAAAATCCTCTAGTGATGAGCTATGTATATGGGAGGGGGAAATACATTTTGGCAGCGACTTGGGCAGGACTGATATACAGGGAGCCAGCAGAAGTACTGCGCAGGCTAGACACATGGGGACCCGGCACTGCAGCCCTGCATCGCTGCAATGCCAAAGGGAGGACAGAACTCGGCGCTGCTTCCAGCAAGGCCTCCACGCGGCTCACAGAGGCTGGTGCATGTGGTTCCAGCACTCACGCGGCAAGTGGCGAAGACTGCAAACCGAAGCCGACCTCTGTGGGACCTCTACAGCCACACAGACGCCTCTGAGAGGAGAGTCATGCACTGTGGTGTCGCCAGAGGTGGCCTGTGCACAGGAGCCAGAGAATTTTCCTTTGTTCCCTTCCATGCTTCTGCCTCGATGAATGCATTACAATGAGCAGGAACAGTTCTGCTTGTGTGTGTTTGTGTTACCGGCGATTAAACCCAGGACCTAAGCATGGAACTCGGTCCGGAGCCCTTCTTTATTTTTTGAGACTGGGTCTTACTAAGTGGCCCAAGCTGGGCTAGTACTCACCATTCTCCTGCCTCAACCTGCAGAGTCCTGGGGTCACACTTGGGCCAAGCCCTCAGCAATGGGGATCTACAGGTCTTCACTACACACAAGGTGCAGCAGGAAAACACCACTTGGCAGTCTTGGGTCTTACTTTTCTCTTCCTGACACCTGTGGTCCCCTCAGGAAAGCAGGGGACAAACAGGGAGGGAGGGAGGCCGCAGGGCTCAGGCTTCAGGGCTCAGGTTGCAGGGGCTTGTGCTACAGGGAAAGAATCATCTTGTTTTCTAAGAAAAGGCTCAGGTCAGGGATTTAGTTCAGTAGTTCTGGAACCTACCTTGCAAGCGCAGGGCCTGAGTTCAGTTCCCAGTAACCACACAACAGTGCCAGATGTGGTGACTCATGCTCACTAGCAATCAGTACCACATACCAAAGTGCCTGGTGTAGTGGCTCACACCTGTAATCCCAGCACTAGGGAGGCAGAGACAGGAGGATTTCTACAAATTTAAGGCTGAGTTCAGGACCAGCCTGAACTACAAAGTGGGACCTTGTCTCAAAAAAAGAAAAGGAAAGGAAAGGCTCAGGCTGAGGAGAAGGCTGGGGGTGGGGGTGGGGGTGCTGCACAGCCAGGAGGTCTGCTTTACAAACACTCTTTGATGGACCCAAGAGGATGTTTTTGATAAAGTCTGTCTCTACCAGGAAGCTACAGCCAGCTGGATTCCTGCTGTTAGTTCCCTGGTGGCCCCTGGCTTTAAGATGCAAGATGATCTCCCCTGTGGATAGTTAAGAGATGAGCCACAAAAGAAACAAAGAATGCTACAAGAGCACAACTGAAATGCAGGCCCAGGTCCAAATCCCAGCCTTAGCACTTCTCTGCTGTGTGGTTCCGGACACATTGCTTGACTTGTCTGAGCTTCAGCGTCACCATATATTTTACCCCCCTCCCCATCTACGCCTGGAACTTTATCCCCTTCCAAGATTTTGTCTTGGAATTAATTTATTAGCAACTCTGAAGTTTTTCTTCTAAAAAACTCTGAAAGCCTCCAAATTCTCAGAACTTGAGAATGGACTTGTTTATCAAATCAGTGTTCCTTCGGTAGGGCTCAAACAATGAGTCACCAGTTGGGAAGTTTTGACTGGGGGAAGAAAGAAGACTCACAGGAAGAAATTGCTGTGGAAAATCCTGGGAACAGAACCCAGGCTTCAGTTTCCCCATCTCAAGCAACAGATCAAATAGCAAAGACTTTATTGAGCACCTTCTCGCTGCCTGGCCCTGCACTTCAGGCTTCAGATTCTTTCTGTTTATTTTTTAGAAAACATTTTACAGGTGACAAAGCCAAGGCTGGGGACATTAAGTAACTGAGTTGGGTCATTCCATCAGCACACAGGCAAGCCAGCATTGGTGGAAGTGTCAGGGTTCCTTGAGGAAGCAGGACACCTGAGAAGGTGGGAGTGTAGGAGACAAGAAGCCGCTGATATCAGGCCCCGCACCCTGCCTTGGTGGACCCCTGAGAAGCCCCGGCTGGCACAGTGTCCCACCCTCTCCCCTGCCTCTGCCTCCCATTGGCCAAGGCCCCTGACAGCGTTACCATGGAAACCACTTCTCTGGTGGCCAGAACAAGCTGGGCCAAGCAGCAGGCAGTGCAGAGAAGGGCTGGCACCAGGGCTAGGGAGTGAGCCACTGGAGGCCTCAGGTAGGCTGTGCCAGGGTTCACCAGATGGCTGGGGCCAAAAGGCCAGCCCTGCTCCCTGGGGCAAGTCTCTTGTCATGCTGGGGTCTCAGGCCACGCTTCAAAGTGACAGCTTTCACCAGAAAAAAAATGCTTTTTTCTAAACAGCAGAAAAATGTGGGGTGTGTGTGTGTGTGTGTGGTCCTTAGGATCAAACCCAGGACTTCTCCTCCTGCATATGTTCTCAAGGGCTCCCCACCTCTCCCTGAGAAACAGATTCTCCATCTTTAATTTTAGTGGGTACCTTAGTACTCCTGCAGCATCTGCTGAGTGCCACACCTATCAGTGCTGGGATAATATTATAGGCAGAGACCAGTACACATCCTCCGACAGAGAACACTGTAAGGACTTGAAATGAAGGCTTGAGATTAGTTCAACAAAAAGTTCCTTTTGCATGGTTTTCTTAAAAATCAGGACTCAAATGCAGGACCTTGCACATATTTGAGAACTCTAACTGCTACGCTTATTTTTATATGAGCATTAATTTTTTTAAAAAACAGCAGTAATACCTAATATTCAATCAGCACACACCAAAGGATCTTTTCTGTGTCCTCTCCTCTCCTCTCCACTATCAGCCATGGTGTAAGCAATGTTACTGTTATCTCTCATCGAGGATGGCAAATTTGAGGCTTAGAGAGGATCCCCACCAGCCCACAGACAAATATCTGCGGAGTTATTTTCCACTGCTCCTATAACAAGGGACCACTGACAACTAAGCGGGTTTCTTTTCCCACAGTGCTGCCATTCAGAGGCCCCAAATCGGCTCCATTGGGCTGAGGTCAGGGTTACAGGAGCACCGGTTCCTTCTAGATGTTCTGCAGGGAGCAGCCGCCTGGGGCCTCTCTGGCTCCAGGGGCCACCTGTGTTCCTTGGCTGGTTTCTCTTCCTCCACCCTTACCCAGTCCAGTGCTGTCCTGCTGGTCCCTGTCACTTCTCACCTCCTGCCTCCCTCCTATGACCCTCAGGGGCACAAGGGCCCCGAGAGTAACCCAGAGCCCAGCCCCTTCCCGGGGAGGCCCTATGGCTTAAACACAACAGATTACATTTGTACCTAAGTAACCAACTCACCGGCTGCTCCCAACTCAGGACATGGACTTCACTGCGTCATTATTCAGCCCGAGCAGAACTAGAGTCAAACCCCAGATCTGTCTGACTGCAGGGTACATTCTGGGCCCGTGAGCATACTCCAAACCCCTCATTCCAGGAAGCACTAGGCCTGGTTCTCCCAAAGCCCAGCTTCAGCCAGCAGTAGGCTGGAGTCAGACAGTCTGGGACCTGGGTCTCACACAGACCCCGCGCCAGCTCTGCGTCCTCAGCCATGCACTTGGCCTCCTGGGTGTCAGCTCCACATCTGTAAAGTGGGCACAAACAGATTCACCTCTTTTAACAAGGTTGTGTGGCAAAAGGATGCAACGCAAGGGCTGGGAATGGAATGCAGTGAAGAACAGTCCCGGCATAGAGACAGCTGAGCTGAACAGACCAGAATTTTCAGTGGTATCAAAAAAGTAAAACTTTTTCTCTAGCTGTCTCTTCCTGTGGGGTTAGGGGACGTCACGGTAGCTAGATGTTCTTTGGACCTCACCTGAAAGATCTTGGGGCCTAAAGACCAAAACTCTCTCCGCAGATCTCTGGACTCCTCAGAGAGCCGCACGATGGGCAGAGAAGCCAGACTGACAGTGTCCTGAGAAGAAACTCTGTTGCCGGCTTTCCACCCTGCCCCCCAGGCCCGTGTAAAGCGCACGCGAGCTCAGGACTGGAGAGAGAGCGTCCTTGAGCTCAGTAGCGCCAGCAGAGCTTTTCCAGAGCCAGCTGCCTGACAGGCCACACCGAACCAGAAGCCTGGGGACTTGTTCCAACCCCACAAAGAGCAGTAAAGGCTGTAATTAAAAGCCTCCTCGAGTCTCTCCAAATGAAAAGCCCACCCCCCAAAAAATATTTTGACAAGCAGGGGCTGAACTATTCAATAGACATCGCTCCCTACTTAAAGCAGAGCGTGGGTTGGCAGGAGATTCTGTTTTCACTTAATTTCTTCACTGGAGTCTTTATAGTCAGGGTTTTATTACGGTTCCAAAAATGCCACACTGCAGAGCACAGACAATGTGACAATGACAACAAAAAGACTCTGGCAGATGCACCTGGATGTAACAAATGCTCCCGCCACTAGCCATCAGCATATCTATTTAAATTAAGGAGTAGCAGAGCGACAGTTACCTACTGCAGGCTGCTAATTTCATTAAGGAGACTCTAATTATTTTCCTTCCTGGCTAGAAAAATAGTAGTCACGCAAGAGTATTTATTTCTACCCGCTGGAACTAACTACTGAAGTGAAAAATAACAACAATGACCCAACATGCTCTGGGGAGGATGCATAAGGCTCTGGCCCAGGCTGAGACAGTTCCAGGAGAGTCCAGGAATGGGTCTGGAAGGCAGAATTCTTGCACTCCTGCTGCTAAAAAAAAAAAAAGGTGCCCTGCTGCCCGATCCAAGCTTGTTGGCCATGTGACTACAACTGTACATCTGAACTCAACTACAGGCTATGAATCATCTCGAAGAAAACTGAAAAATGTTACTGTCATTGATCAAAAAAATTGATTAACACACTTCAATTAAGAGGGAAAAAAACATTTGGGTCTGCCCAGTCCTTGCAAGCATTTGGGATACTAAAAAGCTTAATTCTCTACCCATACATTCATCAAACAAATATTTCATTGAAATTATTGAGTAACTACTATGTTCAAGACACTGAATTAGAGAAACGGCAATGAAGGACAGAATATTTGTCCTCTGAGAATTTATCTTGAAGTAGGAAGAAACAAACAGTACACAAGATAGTAAGTGCACGAAATCATTCCAGACAAGTCTAAGAAAGGGCATGAAGGCAGTGAGATCATGCGCTGCAGAGGCTCCAGGTGAAGGGTTACTTTAGTAAATGACAGAGAGATTCTTCAAGAAAGAGTCATGTGAACTGAGACCAGAAAGAGAAAAGCAGAAAATGCAAAGACTCCAGGGCAGAAACGGAGCAGCTGATGAGGGGCACGGCCTGTAAATTATCAACAGTCAGTAGGCACAGGCTACAGCATGGAACAGAAAGACCAGGTTCATTCTCATACTGAGCTGTCATCTGTGCCAGAAGGTGGCAGGTGGGGTGAGCTGGGTGCACAGCATGAGGGACACAGGAGGAGCGGTGGATGCAGACAGGGGGTCAGGGAAGGCCTCTCAGAGGTGAGCTGGAAGGGGACCAGGAAGGGGAGAAGAGGATTGCAGAGAGCCAGAATATCATGTACAAAGGCCCTGAGGTCACAAAGGAACCCAAAAGAACAGCAACACAACTGAGTTAGAACAGAGAGAGTGGGGACGGAGTGTCAGTCATCAAGGTCTGAAGTGTCATTCAGGGTGCTGAGTTGGCCCCAGGCTGTCCACAGAGTCACAGACAAAATTTAAGCTGCAGCAGGGATAGATGATCAGATCTGCCTACTAGAAAGTGTCATGTGTCTGCAGACATGGAGAGACTGGAGGTGGGGTGAAGACCAGAGACAAAGACATCAGTGCTGGGTGTGGTGCGTCTCCCAGGGAGAGGCAGCAGCAGCCAGGACTGGAAACATGGGGCCGTGGGCAGAGAGGGGTTGCCATGCAGTGTAACGACTTTGCAGCTCGGTGAAAAGCAGAGTCCTTCATTAATGAAGCAACCTTGAGAACAGAAGTGTCCCCCAAAGCACAACACAGGATCTGCCCATGTAACTAACTCGGCATTACTAAGAACCTGTCATGGGCAGGAGAGCACACGGCAGTGTACAATTTGGCAAGTCTTGCTGTGAAGCAAACAGCTGATTGGCAGTTGTGTCTCTCTGGGCATGAATCTCTCACACACATGCATATCAGCCACTGAGCTGCTTTCAAACTAACGCTGCACCGCCTGCCCCTTGTCCCCCAGATCAGTGGGCTGACCCACCCCCTACTGTCTTCTTTTTTACCAAATAGGACATATGGCTCAGGCAAGGTCAAGCGGTGGGAAAATGCAAAGTCCTGTAGCTTCAAGCTCTCATGGTTCAAGGGCATCAAGTGGCAGGGTGAGCACAGATTGTGGAAAGTGGTACAAAGAAACAAAACAAACCCTGGCATCGTGGTGCAAGGTCATCCGAGAACTCGGGACCAGTGCAGTGACCTCACTGCACTGAGGCAGGAGGATGATAAGTTCAAGCCCCGGCACCCCGGCCATTCAGTGACTCAACAAGATCCTGTCTCTGAAGTCGTAAGGGTGGGGATGTCAGCCAGTGCAAAGACCCTGGGTTCCGTCCCCAGTGGTAAACGCAAACAAAACACATTATCACAGCGTTCATTTCTGAACATGAACATGAGCCAGGCCTCACCCGGCTGCCTACGCAGGGTTCTATTTGCTCCCCACAACACTGCCATTGCCCATTCTTTATGAGTGTTAAAAATGAGACTCAGCAGGAAAGTGGCTTTCCTGAGTTCACAGAGCAAGGTGGGTGTCTAATCTTGACCCAGTGAGCAGGCCCTGGGCTCTGAGGTTAAATATAACAGTGATGAAGGTAGAGATCAAAAGTCTTCCTGAGAAAGAAACCCTTGGTCTCTGGGTCCCAGGAGTTTGAGTCTGGAGCTGACAGACAGAAAAAGGGAACGGGTGGTCAAAGCATCGCAGGGACAGGACAAAACGAACACAGAGCCCTGGGCACGTGCAGGCCCCGTGACCCGTCCAATCCAGCTTCTCTGGGAACTTAGGCCCGAAGTTTTAGAGAATAAGTTGTCTTCAGAGTCTTTTTGCTCAGCCATCCCGTATGTCCACTGCATACGGAGCAAAGAACATCTGTAAGAGACCAGGCGAAATAAATCATCATCATAGTCACAGCTGGCCATCTGGGAGAGAAGGTAAACTAAGAAAAATCTGATTCACTGCATCAGAGGATTTTACCAAGAGCCACACTCAAAGAATCCTTTCTTTTTCAACTCCAGGAAGAAGCCTTTTCCCAAGAGCTTTGGACCTCGCCGCAAGCCCTTCAGACACTCACGTTCAGGTGAGTGATTAAAAAGCACTTTTTGCAACTGAGCACCTCTGCTTCATTTACAAGCTGTGTTCTCAAATTGTCATCAATCCGTATTCCGGCCCCTCCACCCACGGGAGGAGAGAACCATCACTGCCGGCTCTTAGACTGCAACGGAAAGAAAGAAAGGGTAATTATGTACATCAATGTATTGCTCATTCCTTGCATTTACCAAAAACATTCTGAACAGTTCCTCTGGCTCCTATTAATCCTGTGCAACTATTATCTAGAAGTATTACAGCGAGCAGAGGCGAGCAGAGGCAAGCAGGCTTTCAAATGAACAGCATGCCTGTGCTACAGGGGCGATCTGAGGGGACCAATTGTCACAGCCGGAGGAGCCTCAGATTAGCAACTGAGCCCACTCATTTGACAAGTGAAAAGAGCCGGAGAGGCCTGGCAACCTCACCAAGCCACACAGCAGGCAGCGGCCTTGGAACCCAGGGAAGGGGCGCAAAGCAGAAATGTGGGTGCCTCCGAGGGATGCCTGCTCCCCACCCCTGAGCACAAGTGCTTCCCGTGGAGAGACAGCTTTTACCCTCGCTTTACAGAGGAGGAAATTCAAGCCCAAAGAAGTGAAATTGCTCACCAGATCCTAAGCTACAAACAGGAAGTAGTAAAGGCAGAATGAGAACCTGAGTCCAAAGCAACTCTGTCCAGGGTTGCTAGATGCAGATTCAAGTCCTGCTGGGGCAGCGCAAGCGAGGGGGTGCTGGAGGGAGGGGAAGGAAAGAAGACAGAGCCCTCCTTTCCTGGGGGTCACTTGACCTCGCTCTGGGGGGGTGTGGTTTTTGAGAGAGTGGGGTGAGCCTGGGAGCTCTGAGGAGGTCTAAAGGTGGGCATCCAATAGGATCTCAGCGGGCTCATCCCATGCCAAAGTCACCCAGAAACCTGGATGACCAAGACCACAAAGAAGAGCTAACGGGAGAGAGACACCTCAAAGTGTTACGGAACTATCTGCTCCACATGGTCACCCGTGACCTCTTCCTGACCCTTACTGTGCTCACAAGCCAAGCCAGAAGTTGCCAGGTTTCCCAGATCCACCAGGGACTCAAAACTCCAACTTAACGGGACCAGGAAAACACAAGACCCCCCAGCTTCCTGGAGGAAGAACGCTGCTTGGTTGGCTAAGCAGAAACCGAAGCAGGGGCGGGGCTGTGAAATCAAATAAAAAGGCTGGCGCTGTAGCTCCAGACTTTAGGGACACACAGCTCGCCCTGGCTCAGGAAGAAATCACACTGCCTTGAACACAGGAATCCAGAGGGAGAGCTACGCTTAGCCCAGCCCCCACCATCTCAGAGGCTGTGTAGACCCTGGCAGGTTACTGGACCTCTGTGAATATGACCATTTTTAAATATGTCATTAAAGAAAAATTCCTTAGGCCAGCTGGACTTAGGAGCGATTATTTGAAGAAAAAATGATTTGCGATACAGCAGCTCCCAGCATTAGGCAGGTTCAGTGGCAAGCGCTTAGAGGAAAACACCTTCTGTTGAAGAGAACAATCCCACTGACTACACCAGAGCCAATCAAATAGTCGATGGGTTATAGATTAGTTAAGTAACCACAGAGCTTCCTGCGAGCATCCAGAGTGCAGCATCTGTGATTAAACTCTCTGGGCCTATTGGATTGAATGCAGGCAGTGGGTTCAAATCCCCAGCCTCCACAAATTTGGTTTAACAATGTCTCCAAACTCCTGGATACCGCTTCCTTCAAGAACCAAGCAGAACAGTAACTACCTGAGGTCAAGGTCCACTGGACTATGTAGCAAGACCCTATCTCCAGAGGGAGAGAAAAAGAGAGAAGAGGGAAGGAAGGGAAGAGAAGGAAGGACCAAAGACGTCTTCAGAGGCTAGGTCATACAGTCCTATAGCTTCCGTGCTGGCCTCTGGCTCTCTTGGGCGGCTCCATGTGGCAGAGGCCAGGTGCCATATTAGAAAGTTGCTTGAGCTCTCAAGGCTGGGAACCAAGGCCTCCAGCCAACAGTCATGAGAGCGCGTCATCTCGGAAATGGAGTTTCCAGCCCCAGCTGAGCCTTCCAATCACAAAGCTCAGCCCCTCTCAGACCCAACCTCTTAAGACCCTCAGCCAGAGCCACCCCGCTGAGCCCTGCTGAAGTAATAACCCTCAGAAGCTAGGTGGGACTTTGAAACCCTTGCTGTTCAAAACTGCTTCACCTAGGATTAATCTGAAATACAACCAGAGGTAACCAATACACTGTGAGCCTCAATTTCCCCATCTGCGAGATAACAGAGAAATAAAAGATGGCCATAAAGAACATGGGATTAACTCTTAGTTTAATACAAAAGTTTTCAAACACTTCTCCAGAGTCCTAGGAGCTTTGGAGGTACCTTGGGAACCACTGAGAGGTACAGTAACACTATATAGGTCCTTGCCTGCCACATCTACTCGTATCCACATTATTGAAGTATAAATAAAAATATTGCAACTACTTAATTATATTTAAACATAAACTTTTTAAATATTAGATTGCATATTAAAAATCAATTTTACTGACATATAAGCTGAATTTGGTCAGTTCTGATATATTGCCATATATTATGACCAAAATATTACCACAATCAAATTAACAGCCATAAGCATCATTCCAAATCTCTTTGTTGACTTTGCTAATCCCTCCCAACCTCTCCCATCCCTAAGCAACCATTTATCTGCTTTCCATTGCTACAGATTAATTTTTACCACCTAGGATTTTATATAAATGGAACCATATGCTTCTTTGTTTTGGTTTGGCTCGGCACCTTTCAACATGATTATTTTGAGATTTTTTTACACGCTGCTCCTTGTATTGGCACCTCTTTCTCTGTTCACACATAGTACTCTGCTATGTGACTACACTGTTTTGTGTATTCATTCACCTGTTGGATACATTTAGGTTGTTTACAATTTTTGACTTTAAATCTTTGACTTTTATTTTCCAAATAAAACTGCTACATTAATTCAAATTGATATGAACATAAAACAAACCCAAAAAAAGTGATGTGAATAAGAGTGTGTGAGATGCCCACAGATCCCTGTCTAGCATATGTGAGGCCCTGGCTTCCTTCACCAGAAATGAAAAGATAAATACATGAATGAATGAAAGAAGCATGCCTGATATACTCTGAGTGACCCTTCTCAGCCAGACCTCTACTCTGAATTTGATCTTTTTTCCAGTCCCGTGCATGATCTTACACTCTTACCACCTACAAATGTAATGTGCATCCTCAATTTTACGATGGGTGCTCCAAGATAAATAATATTCTCTGTGTCTTTCTGAGCAACTTACTTTTATTATCTGGGCATGTGTTGGGGGATCCACCTATGTGGGTTCACAGAGCCAGACCATTCACTTCTAGCGGCGTGAATTTAATGTATACCTCCACTTTCCCCTGATAACAGGCAGCGCTGCATCCAGTTCCCAAAGATACTGTTACAGAGGTGAAGGGAGATGAAATTAAATAGCAAAGCTGCCTGTGTTTTAGAGGGCTGTTAAATGCTCAAAAGCTAGATGTGAACGAGGTAAGGATGAAGGACACGATGACAAGAAAGCAAATGCTGATCGCACATTTCTGGGCAGCCAGCCTTGGGCACAGCGTGCTGCATTTGTGTGCACTCAATTCACTTTATCTCAATCACCTCAGTGCAGCCAGTAGCATCCCGTTTTACACACCAGAGAGCAGCTCAGGGACAGGGGAGTGACTGAGCTGATGACACACTGCTTGCGTGAAGTGAAAGCAGAACTTGCACTCAGATCTCTGTCTCCCTCCCCAGGTTGTTTGACCCATGTGCGTTGATGCCCACAGAAGATCCAGGCTCTTGCCTTGAGTGATATATGTGCTCTCAATAAGGGCACTATTTCCTAACCCAGTGCCATGAGCAGAGTGGCTGCATCCAAAGGCAGATGTCCCTGTAAGGCACAGTGACTCAGGTTTAAATCAGGCAGGACCATAGGGCTGGCATTATTCAGCTAACCCATCACCCTGCAGAATGTATTTAAATTTAAAAGACCAAAACAGATCAACTTTCCCAAAATGTGATTCTAATTATACCTCCAGGGAATGCCCTAAATCTGCAAATACTGGGAAAGTGCTGTGCTATGATTCCAAAATGGATGTAATGCAACCTCTTTTTGCCAAGCTCACAGCTCGGGGTTAGTCAACAGGCCCTATTGAGCACATATACTACCCAAGGCAAGAGGCTGGGTCTCCTGTGGGTATGAACTCACATGCTCCTCACAGTGAGGTAGGACACAGAGCAAGGGCAAGTGATCACCAGAAAGCCATGGAACAGGAGATAGGAAACCAAACATGGCAAGGACAGCTATGTCAAAATGTGAGAAAACCAACAGATGAAGGTCATCTTGACCCCCAAGGCCTCCAGGTGACCCTGGTCCATGCCAACCTCATTTGCATTGAGGTTTTGACCCCTCCCCCAACTTAAGATGCCATGACACTTCTCCAAACCCTAGTAAGATCAGAAAGTGCCCCTCCCAACAGGTCGGCCTCGTCGGGTACCCCACTGGGCCAGGCCTCCTGTCAGTTACAAATCGTGCCTCCTACCATCACCCAGTCCCTAGGAATCCAGGGCCTGCTGGAGTCCAGGCTGTGAGTTCCC
>PVIR01039459.1:0-13449 GCA_004026965.1 Petromus typicus
GTTAGCAGGATTTCTCTCTAGTGGTCTGTATAATAGGATGTAGGAATGAGAATGATACAGGTGAACTTTTTAAATGTGATCACTGCTGATTATAGATCAGTTCGGTGATTCCTATCCACCCACTTAAGCATAATTGTAGACCATTACTGTATTGTTAAGAGATACAAAGTTAAAACAAGAGGAGAGATAGTTTACAGTGATTCAAATCTCAAATTTTTCAGTTAAAAGGTATGAAAATGCAAGTCTTAAAACTCTTCTAACTGAATAAAGGAGGAAAAGGTGAAAAAGTGAAAGTCGTCATCACTTTATGATGAGTGATTTCAATGGCACTATATTATCTTTCCAGTTACGTCAGAACACCCCCTTGTGCAAACTGGCATTTTCTGTCATGCATTGAAAAGTCCATAGATAACAAGCTTCATGAAATTATGAATAATTTAAACCTAGATTAGATAACTAATCATGGGTGACAAACTTGAGATCCGAAGCACCCTAGTATATTGGAACAATGTGCCAAACCAAATTAAGGACCTTCTAAGATGTTTAAATATATCTAAGTATCAAAACTCTTAAATACAGCTGCAGATTGTTTAATTAGGTTCTAGATACAGAAAAATCAGCTATTATCATTGCCATGTCATTTTTTCAAAATAATCACTGTTATATTTAGAAAATAGAGCTCTTCTCTGAATTAGTCTGTTCCTAAATATTTTCTTAAACTCTGGGCCATATTTCTTAAGAAAAATGTAAATATACTAGAGGATATTAACAAGAGTGTGACCCAGAACAAGCAACATTTTTCTCTAAAGGTCATTCATTTTCCATCTTAGGGATGGGTTGTGTGTGAGACTCAGGAACATGGGCAAAAGACATGGCTTATGAATAAACTTGAAAGACTCTTCAAAATCCGAGACCCATGGTTCTATACAGTAAGAAAACACACTATATCTTTCTTTAAAATAGTACCAAGGTGCAATCTTAAAATATTTCAAATTTCAATTGCAATAGTTGACCTTAAGCACAGTGTTATTTTACTCTCTTGTCTGTACAGTCTACACACACATTACACATGTATATGCATAAGTTTGGCAAAAACAAACCTACATACTATGTATCACTATTCAAATGTATACTGATTCTTAAATATATTGGAATAGTTCTATAACAGGAGACGTTCTGAAATTAGAAACACTAGCACGGAAAGGACTTACAAAAGTGAAGTAGTGCAAATGGTTTAGTAAACTGTATTTCTTAGAAATATATGTAAAAATATTGGCTATTAAAATATTGCCAGATATAACCAATATTTTCAAGGATTAGCCCATTAGCATGCATTCTCATGAGCTGCGGGCACAAAGCTAATGGGTTTACTATCCGCAAACATCACTCGGGTGTAACACCACATCAGTTCTCTACATACTCCTGTTCTGTGGTCATTAAATAACATGATTACTTTTCATTTGATTCTACAAATTGCTATAGTGAACTCTGTGATACCATAATCTCACTAATTAAAATCCTTGTTACCTCTACACTCGGGTTAATATGGATAGTTACTCTTTTACTTTTTTGCTAAGTACTGTAGAAATACGTTAGGAAACATTTCAGACTCAGCATCTTTTATGCCATTAAATAATAGATATTTGTGCTTTGTCAGATGTAAAAAAAAAAAGAGCTTACATTATTTTTACTTTGGGGAAAGCTATGTGACAATTCCAGGAAATTTCAAAGAAGTACAATTCTATTCAGGTATTTAATGGTCTAAATAGGCCAGGGAGTGGTAATCAGTATAGTAATAGACCTCAGGATGAGAAAATGTTTAAATTTCATTTAATTGTGTTGTGTTCAGTACTGAATATATATAAGACTCTGAAGACTTATAGTGTATATTCAAGCTAATATTGACAATATCAATAAGTTCATTTCAGTTCAGGTACAGGAAATCACACAAAAAGTGTCTGACTTTTCCTACTATTGTTCTCTTAGCATTTCCCCCACAGATTCTAAAAAAGCCTGAGGAAACTAGAGTTCTAAGTTTGTTGTGGCTGCCTTTTTCTTTTTACTTCTATTCTTTTTTTGCTCTTTTTTCAAGGTAAGATATTTGGGTCAGATTTCAATATCGAATGTTAGGAAAAAAAGTTTGCTCCTTCACAAATTATTTTTTCATAGTAATTTTCCCCCCTTGGCAAATAATTGGATTTATCATGATATTCCTTGATATTTGGAAACATAAGGTAAATTCTCCAGCCCAATTGCATACAAAAAGATGTCTGGCAGAACAACACCTAATTTATAGAACAATAACAAACTTCTCCTTTATAAACAAGCCATCTGTCTTTGCTGTGTGGAGTATATGAAAATGTGGGAAAGTCTTAAAATATATGATCCAAACATATTGACTGTGATAGTTTTCTTGGAAAATCAGCTGCAAGAGTCTGTCTCTTCTCTTCTGTGTGAGTTTGAGACAAGTGACCTCTTTATTTCTCTCATAATTATTTTTTTCTTCCCAAATGCCAAGTGGCTCACATTCAACAGCAAAATATAATGAGGGCCTGCAAGATAATTGCCATTAGAAATATGCCACGAATTATATCAGTGCCTGCCAGGCTCTTGATTGTTTCCATAAATATCTGGAAGACTGGTTGCAGAGCCTTCTGCCAGTGTAGAGTTTCTGATAGCCAGAGCCATGGAAGTGAGCAGTTCAGAAGCTGACATTCTCCCTCCCACACTTCTCAGAGTCTGTTCCTCTACTTATCAAACATTCCGTAAGCTGACATCTACAGCTTCATAATGAGTCGGTCCTTCAGTAATGTAATTTGATAACTGGTATCCACTTAGACAAATAAAGAAATTTTACTTTGATGAGTTAGAAATTTTAGGATTATTTTTTCTTCTCCTAGAATTTATATTTTGATTCCATTTCCTTTATAAAATAGTTGCATGCTTATAAACTTTGCTGTTTATCTTACCATCTCCAGTAAAAATTTTACCCAGTAATTAATGGCAATCATTTTGCCTGGTTTAATGTCAATACTGGAACATGGTCTTTTTCTCCTGAGATTTTTATTTGATAGTGCTTTGTTTCTTAGAAAAGAAAGCAGGAGGTTGGAGGATGGGGACAAAAACATTACCTTTTTATATTTGATGTCACTGCTAGAATAAGCAACTTTTAAAAACTAGAAAAGCCAACTTAGAAAAATTAAACATTGCACTCTTCCTGCCCCCTCAGAGCTTGCCTAGTATGTGCATGGACTGAATTCCAACACCCTCCGGCCAGGTCCATCAAATAAAGGTTATGAACACACACAGAACTGGAAGGCCTGCAGAATGGTCATGGCCCATGAACTTGTTACAAGCCAGATCCAGAAAGCCAGTTCGTTAGTTGGCATGAACCTGTGATGATACATTTTATCAAACCAAGTAAATATGTTCTTCTTCTTTATAACTATTTGTAGATTATGTAGTTAATTGGAAATTTTATTTTATTATACCTGTATTTGACTGCTACAAAATGTAATACTTATCATCTGGGTTTATTTTTTAAAAAGTGTTCTCACAAAAAAATATAAGCTAGGAGAAATAGTTCATTTAACATTCCTTAGTAAAAAAAAGAAAATGTCAGTTTTTACTTTTTTTCTTGTTCCATATACTGTTTTTGACAAACAAAAACTTATCCTCACTAGTAAAAGTAAATAGTAGTACAACTTGATCATAACTCTTAAAATTCTAAAAAATATGGCTATGGCTTCTTGAAAAGAAAAAAAATCCTTACCATTTTCAATATTTCTCTTGTGGAATATTAGCTACAACCCTATACCTGGCAGGTAGATATTGTACACACAAGAAAAATCACTAACTCTCTCCACTCAGATGTGTGAATATGTTCAGAACAATGATGACATCATCTAGAGAGGAAACGTTACTTCTTAGATCAGCCACGTTGCCCATAATGGACTTATTCACCCTTCTCCACATTATTAAAGTATATAATCCCCTAAAAAGTAGGGATATCTATCTCATTTTCACTTACTGAAAGGAAAACATTTTCTGTTAAAATAATGTGATTCAAAAGAAAAAATTGAAAAGACAAAAATATCGCCAGGTGAATATTTAAATTATGGCTCTCTTCTCTACTTCTGCCAAAGTAGAAGTTTGATAAAAATTTGACTGATCTAGGTTTTTGGACAATTTGTCTTTTTCTTCCAAAAATCACATGGAATGCAATGGGAAATGTTAAGGAGTCATCGCTTTTATGTTGAAATCCATTGGCTTGGTAGTCACTGCAGGGTCACTAATTCTGGATTTACTTTCCTACCACTAAACTCCAGGCACCAGAGAATCAGCAAAGATAGATGCAACAAAGGTTTTCAATAACTGAATTCTGCAACTGTAACCTCCAGGAAACCGAGGAAAATGAGATGCATCCTTCCATCATCTTTGCTTTCCACCCTGGTGCATGTTTAAACTTCCATGCTTTTCTACACTGTTCAACTTCCTCAATTGAAGAGAGATAAATCACAACAAAATTTTACAGCTACTTAGGGAAAAAGCTTGGCAGTTTCTTCTAAAGTTAAATATATTTACTGTATATCCTACCAACTATACATATTAAGGCCTGGACCCAGTGATATGAAAACATATATACACAAATACACCTACATGAACATTTACTGTGGCTGTGTCCATTTTAATCTCTTTGCAAACAAATAAAGAGTCCATTGATATGAATTTTTAAATCAAATTGTAATTTATTCACTTAGTGGAGTACTACCTAGCAACGAGAAGAGAACAAACTGATGATGTGTGGGTGAGTATAAAAGAAGTTGGCATTATGGTCAGCAAAAGTAGCAAATATATATTGCTTGATTCTCTTTATATGAATTCTAAACTGACCAACAAAATACAATTGGCCCTCTGTGTCCATGGGTTCCACCAAGGTGGGTTTGAACAAATCAGGTAGAAAATATGAAATTCTAGAACATGCAGAGGTTGGGTTTGCAGTGCACTGAGAACTACATTGAAGGTACCTGGATAGATTGAGGTGAGGTAAGCCACCTGACACCTCACAATTCCTGTCCTATTTCCACCCATGAGTGCTGTGTCTGTATTGAAGATATACAGACTATTTTTGACATTGTTCCCTGCACATTACAGCATAGCAACTATTCACAAAGCATTTACTCTGTATTAGGTGTTTTAGTAATCCAGAAGTGATGTCACCTGTATGGGAGAATTGTGTAGATTACACAGAAATGCTGTGCTGTTTAAATAGAAAACATGAGCGTGTCCATACGTCGTTAAGCAAGGCAGGAATATGAGGGAAGTCTGTGTACCCACGATCCCGAGAGAGACAAGGTGTAATGTAAAGCGGATCACAGGTTGTCAGGAACCAGCTTTGCTGACACTAAAAGATATAAGAGATCTCTTTAGAGTGGAGGGGATGTATTACAATCTTCATTTCATCATGATTATATATGTTTGCATTTTAAATGGGAATCACTCATCATATTTGAATGATACTTCAATAGTGTTGTCTTAAAATTTCCTTCGAGCATACAAGTACATT
Source organism: Petromus typicus (assembly GCA_004026965.1). Taxonomy (NCBI): domain Eukaryota; kingdom Metazoa; phylum Chordata; class Mammalia; order Rodentia; family Petromuridae; genus Petromus; species Petromus typicus. The sequence continues at coordinate 5,567 of PVIR01039459.1, forward strand.
ATATGCTTTCTTTCATTTTTGAAAAAATGCAAGCAAAATTTAGTTATTTTTACAAGTCCAACTATTGTATGTTAGGCCAATAATGGAAGCAGCTGACCACACCTAAGGCCCTTTCTTCACAGAGACTGTCATCTTACTATTGTTGTTGACTGACTCGTGGAGGGCTGCAATGCTTACATAAACAGTACATAATCCCTGCTAAAAAGAATCATCTTCTTTTCAGCAATGCTGCAGATGTTTTAGAAAAGCTCTGTTCAGTCATAAATAATAGCACAAAAAATTGTTTTAAATTGAGAAAGAACTTTTATCTGAGGTACAAAACAACATGAAACTCTTAATTTAACTAGAATGCTCAAAAATAAACAACCCACAACTTAGTAGCTTGTGTAAGATTTTCTCTGCCTGAATACTGGCTATATTGAGCTTTTCCTTCTTTGTCATTATACAGTGAAAGCACAACTTTTAACATTATCTGATTTCTATATATCAATGCCTGATCCCGTAGCCAGCAGGCCATCTGAGTGGCACCTTTAATTACTCAACTATTTATAATTAGTGTCCACCACGGCGGTTTAGATTACCCATGAGAACAAACCAGGAATGTCAGTGAAGGGGAGATGCAGGCAGATATGTTGTACCAACTAATTGTCATCTGTTCCACAGACAGACACAATACCACACACACACACACATTATTTGCAGGCATAAGCACACGTTGTAGATGGTCAAGATAAGTGCTTCATTAGCACTCCAAATAAAAGTGCAATTCTTTCCCTGCTGAGAGGTGAATTAGAAATGTCATGCTATGACAAGAAAGATTTCCATTATGTGATTTTATCACTGCTTATGCTGCTATGGGATGAAAGGTGTATAAACTAGAGATGAAAAGATTGATGGGAGAAAGTAGAAATGATTTGGATATTGTAAAAGCTATGACAATAAGATCACTTAACTTCAAATTGCTTACACACATGTGTGTATGTATGTGTGTATATATATATACATACACACATGTGTGTATGTATGTGTGTATATATATATATGATATACATATATATATATGATATACATATACTGTATGGTGACAAAAATGAGTTTAAAAAGAAGATATAGAAGTTTCAAAGGGAATATTTGGCTGAATATTAAAAATACCTAAAAATGAAATAGACTTGGAGAGATTAATGAAAGAAACTCCCAAATCTCAGAATAATTAGCACATAGAATAATAGATACTTTCCAAAGGTTGATAAAGAAAAATTTTCTTGTGTGTGTAAAATGTTGATCTCAAGGGTCTTTGTCTTGTTTTTGTGGTACCAGTGATCAAACTCAGACCCTTGTGCTTCCAAGGTAGGCACAGCACTACTTGAACTAAACCCTTGGCCCTCTCAAGGGTCTTTTATTACATCCTAGTAATATCTAGTTTTTAAATTGAGAGGCAACAAAATAAAATATGAATAAATAGTAGCTTCCTATAGGTTGAACTTGACAAGAATTATTTTCTGAGCAAACCGATCCTAAACATTTTTTAATTGACCTTTTTCCTTATCTTTCTACACTCTAGTTTAACAAGTTCCTCTCTTCAAATCTTGCCAGATCTGTGAGTCTTTAAAAGCTTCAGTGGCCACATGAGTGAATAGCAGCAGTTGTTGAGATCTTTTAAAGTTGAAATAGCATTTCCTCTGCAGACTCATACATTAATCTTCACTAGTGATTCCTGAGAAGCAAACAAGCTTTCCTCTTTCTGAGGGGTTCAGCTGTGACCACAGAGCAGAAGCACTTTTATCTCTTTGTTTCCAAATAATTCTTTTCAGGAAGTGCAATGACAGTGAACAGGCACATCAGACACTTTGTAGCTGTAAAAGGATAGGTATTGGCCTGGGAGGGAGAGGAGAAGATATCAAGAGGGAATTTCAGAAAAGTGGCTAAAAGCATTTTAGAGACAAAATGGACAAAATCAAAGAACTTGACAGTTGCCTGAGCATTTGTCATTAAGCTTCAGGAGTTGTGTTTCTGCCCTCTATACATGGTAAACCTAAGCAGTCTGTGTGCTAGCTTTCCATCACTATAACAAATACACTATAGCAAACACACTTCAACATATAAAATGGAAAGATTTATTCTCATTCCCAGTTTTGAGGATTCTAGCTCAAGGGCAGTTGCCCTATTTGCTTTCAGCCTGTGGAAGGATGGCACATCGAGGCTGGAAGGCTGTGGTGGGGCCAAACGCTCCCCTCTTGACTAACAAGTGAGAAGAGGAAAGAAAGAAAAGGCCAAGTCCATAGCACAGAAGTTCTCCAGGGCAGGCACCCCATGACTGAGTGACTGAAAGTCCTCCTGGTGCCCCTACAACTTACAGATTCCTCTACCTTCCAGTGGCAAGTTCCTGGATACCAAATCTCCAACAACCTTGAAGGGAAATTAAGATTGAAAGTATAGCAAAGATTTTCTGTTCTTAAAATACAATCAAGGGCAGTAGGTCAATATGAGTGTTTAAAGTAAGAAGTTACAGCTTTGACAACCTTAGAATATTTTGAAAAAATTAACAAATCTTTTGTATTTCTTTTGTACTCTGCATAGTGATAGTCATTTTGGGTAGAAAATAAAGAATAGAAGGATATTACATTTGGGAAGGATCAAACTAAGGTAGTTATTGACATAAGAAGATAAAAAAGAAAATATATTTTTGCAGTAGAATTAAATTGATACTTGTTTTGCCTTGTATCTAGATATCCCCCCAAGGGCTCATGTGGTCTTTGCTGGGGAGTTATGAAGGTAGATGGATTAAGTGGTGTGAATGTGAACTGAGACTGTGACTTAAGGGTGTGGATAAGGGAAGCCCCACCTGGATGTGGGCAGCACTGACCAACAGGTTTGTAATTAGGTGGGTGCAGAAGAGACAGAGTGAAGGCAGGTGTGTTGCAGCTGCTCTTGCCTGCTGCCTTCTACTCACCATGCCATGGATTGCTGCTCTCTGTGACACCTCTGTCCCTCCACCCTGCCTAGAACAAGCCAACTATGGAGTCAGACTTTTACAAATTGTGCACTGAGATAAACTCTTATTCCTTTAGCTTTGGAAGCCAGGTATATTGCCTCACCAAAAGGCTGATAGCAAAATAAAAGAAAATCACTAAAAAATCTGTGGGAGGACAGTCTGAATTTCATATTATAAACTTCTAGGAACTTTCTAGACAAAAAAAGACTGCAGGCCCCTCCAGGATGAGCATGTAAGACACACAGAAAACTGTGTGAATGATTGGGAAGAGCAGATTCAAGAAAAGGCATGAGTTTCCCATGGGATAGAAGATCAGGAGTACAGGGGAAGATGGAATGAGATGATTCAACTGGAAAGAAGCAAGTTTTAAAGGATGTGATAAGTGACAATAAATGTTTGGAACATAAAGATCTACTAAAGGAAAGGAAATGAGTGTAGGTATCAAAGTTGAAATGATAGTTTTACTAGCTTTAGAGCCTTTTGGGAAAGTAACCAATGAGAGTACAGAGGGTAAACCAAGGAGGCCACTGGAGACATCGAGCACTGTGAGCTATGACAAGACCCTCAGCTATCAGTGATAGTGGCAGGTTGGAGAGAGGAATCCAGACTTGAAGATATCATGAATATAATTAATAATCCAGGGTTTGGAACAGGAGGTTAGGTTGAACAATAGCATGACTGCAGCGCTGGGTTTTTTGAGAAACATTGCTAAAAGAATGGATGTAAGTAGAGTTCATTTCTACATACATTGGCCGTGAGGAAATAGTGGCTATCCAGGAAAGGAATCTTGAGATCATTAGAAAAGTGGGTCTGGAGTCAGAGAAATACCTACTGATCAGGATTTGAGAAAGATGGAGCTAACAATGGCATTTGAATACTTAGAAGTTTTCTGAACTCCAGAAGAAAGATAATGAGAAAAAATGGTCCCAAAATTAAACTAGGCACATAGAGAACTGTACTTTAATCCCTCTATTCTTATCTTCTAATGGCCTTCCCCCTCTTCTTAGATTGAAGAATTGCTAAAGGATGTACGGATATATGGAGATTCTTGTAGTTCACATGGTAGATAAATACAGCTCATACTAGTGTGAGTGGTCAGCACAGCTCTTCTCGCTCTGTCACTAAGATGCCCTAGTGCTGTCAGTAACAAAACCTTGTGCTGCACTGCTGATATTCTCAGAACTTCCCTGTGAACTGAGCACTATGCTATGTACTGGAACCAACAGAAGAGACATACAAGACTCCTTCCCATATAGTTTATTCCCCTAGATACAAGCTACAACCAGATATAAGACAAAGTGGAGGGAAAAATAAGTAGAATGAGAAATAAAGAAAAAAATTTCCAAGTTGGATAATGCCTATAAAGTAAAGAAAATGCTCAGATAAAGCCTACCATGAAGGTGACCTGTTTGGATGTGGTGGTAACAGGAAGGTCTTTTATTAAAAATAAAAATGTGGTGAATGGGAAAGGACCAAGAGTATGGGAACAGGACAGAAGGATGGACGTCCCACCCTGCACAAAAGCAGGTGCCACAGGTAGGAACCGCACATGCTGGGAAGAGGGGCAACAGCGAGCTTCCATGGAGCCTCACACTCAGATTGTATGCCAGGTTCCCAGAAAGCCTCTGAAGATCATTTGGAAAGAAAGAAAAAGAGATGATCTCATTTACATTTAAATAAGATCACTGAAATGTAGAAAAAGGGAAACTCATGATTAATATTTAGACAAAACACGTTTTCAGCATTTCTAATTATTGTGCTCTCTTTAATGCTCCAAGCAACACCTTCTCAAAATATTTAAGCATCATGAGGGACATGACTTAATATAACCCCAGGCAGAATAACTTTCTCTTCTTCCCATTTTTCCTCCCTTCACTATATTTCTTTACAAAACACTTTCTTTTACAAGAAAACTGGGGTCAAGTCTAAGCCCATTTTTTCCTGCAGCAGCTAAACTGTGCTATACCTACAAAATTTTGTTCCAGCTGCAAAGAATATATTTCTCCCCATTATCACACTTTTGCTAAGTTTGAAGTAAAAATGGACATCTATACAGAAACCTAGACAACCTAGTACTTGTAAACTCAGTAAATCTTTATTTCCCCTCAAAACTATTTGTCTTCCTGCCTCTCTCTTTTTCTCTCTCTCTCTCTCCCTTTCTCTCCTACCCCATATCTCTCTCCTTTTTCTCTTTTATATTCCTCTCTCACTCAATTTCTCTGGCATTTCTGCTTATGTCAGGCAATGACATACACACTACTGTGGCCCTCAGTGACATGCTCTGTAGAAAAACTTCTGTTCTGATGCAGTAATCTTCCCTGAATGTGCATGAGCTGGAGTCTGAGGCTTCCAATATACTGCGACAAAGTGAACTAAAACCAGAGTACATCAGAACAGTTCGGATCATCCCCAGTCAATCCTTACCATTTACATTTTGCATCTTTTCCTTGTATTTTAGCTAATAATTGTCACATGAAAATTTAATATGATGCCAGCACTGTAAAGCACATAAGGTAGATGATATGGATCAATTTGTCCTGTCCTTGACTTTCTACCTGTATTAGAATTCTGAAAGAACATTAGCCACCTCTGGGATATGCTTGATTAATGTGTTTGGTTAAACAAAAATAGTGAGGTGACCCATGAACAGAAAGATTTTTTTAAAAGTGTATAGCATAGAGAATGCATGCCCCCCAATTACAAATAAGACCTTCATTTCTCAGGAGTATTCTAATAAGCTCCATGGTCGCTCATGCTGAGATGACCCCAGAAGATATTTTCAGCCTCCCTGATTAGTGCTTTTCAATCACAGGGTGCATAGCTCTGAGGTGCAGAGAAGCGTCAGTCAAGGTGACACAAAAACTCTGAAGATAGGCTGCTAAAAAGCCAGGCAACCTTTTTTCTAAAATAAAGAAAGAAAGAAAACAAAGAAACCAGCAAAGCATAGACTACTATCTTTCCTCTGAGAAAAATTCTTCTCTGTCCTTAGAGAAGAGGAAACATATTTCTTCCCTTTTATAATATAGTATATTTTATTGTCTTGCTCTTTCATTACAAAGTAACCTGTCTTGCTGTTTGTGTGGCTGGATTTTCACCTCCCTGGTCAGCAGCTCTCCTCTCCATGTTTTATCAATGACAAGATGGGGGCAAAACAGCAGGATGACAATTTTGCTTCATTGGCCAAAATGAGATCACAGTTTGGGAACTGCTTTAACCGGCACCTTCCTACTTCCCTGAATTTACCACCCTGTTCAAATGAGCTAGTGATAAAATGAATCCACTCTTTCTGTTTACTGAGTTCTCCATAACTTGAAAGCAATGAGTTTTATTCTATTACTCTGCTCTTTACAATTAGCTGAGTGATATATGACAAGTCTGTGCTTAGTATAACTTGAGTATATAACTCTCACATATCTATTAATGGTTATGAAGTCCTTGAGCATATTGAAAGTACAATATCTAACAATTCAGTCCGGTTTATAATCTGTCTTGCAAAGCAAATTAAACACTTAAATTTAAATTCATTTTACAACACTTTTAAAATTAGACACAGAGATTTAAAAGAGTCTAGATTTCCCAAAATAAAATGATTTCTTATTTAATAATATCAATTTCTGGTGCTTTGATACAACTATGCAAATACCACTAGCTGACATTGGAGAGTCTTGCCTATAGCTCCTTCAATAAATCTATAAATAAATAAGTAAAGGTTTAAAAATATGTAGTTATGGAAACAAAACTTCTGCATCAGAGACAGCTTAAGATTATAATGTCTAAATTCTGGACTGAATGTAGGTCAAACTTTAAAGGTAAGAACAGCTCTCTGCTACCATCCCCTGCTCATAATGGGTAATATCTACTTCTAAAGTTTGATAATGATTCAAAAGCTTGGATATGTTTCATAAAATGAAGAAATATAGGCCTCGTTTTCAAATTTTTGTAATTGAGAAAAGATCTATTTGGTTTTACTGGCAGTGCAAAAAATATTCTTTATTCAACTCACCACATAATCTTATTTTTGAAAACAAGGGTTATTTCACATTTATAATACTCACTTATTTTTCCCTTTACATGGTCCTGACTTCCTTTGAATGTTGCTGACATTCTATGTAAAGCTTTAACCATGTCTATTACATATATAATTACATTTATCTAATTGGTATACATCTGTTTCGTGATATTTTAATAGCAGAAAGTTGAAGATTGTTTAAGTCAAATTAGATTTAATCCCATGACCAAGCACCAAATTTTTCAGGAAATCTCCTCAACACAGTTTGCCAACATTTTTTCCCCCTATTCAGACTCACATCAGACAATCAAGAGAATAGCAATGTCCAGAGAAATCACAGAAAGATTTACTCTGCCATCCAGTGGATTTTGCATTTTTACTTGATTTTGCCAAAATCCAAATGTTCCTTTTGAGAACTGATGGTTCCAAACGCAAGGCATCTGCATTCTGTAGACCAAAAATTGGTCTCCAAAGAAGACTCTGGGTGCAAATAAGCTCTTCATTCCTGAGGCAGCCCCAAGTCTCGGTTCCTGGCATCAGGCCCCAAAACACCAGGCACGGCACCCTTCAGTGCCCTGGATCTTCACAAGTGTCTTCCCAATGAGCAGGACCAGGGTCTCCACTTTTCAGTGGCCTCATCCCTCTGCAATAAAATCCACTTTTCCTTCAGTATGAACTATTTCCCTCCCAGAGAGCATTTCAGTGGAGAGACTTCTCATACTCATTCCCAGGTAAAAACTGACCCAGTGTCACAGTTCTCTAAGTACTTGGGTTTTTAGCTGAGAACAAAGCAATGCATTCCCCACTATGTGTGGTGAGCCTAGAGCCACAAACAGATGTGGTAAGTTTCTGGATTGGGATTTCCTGATGATAACTGATGGA
>PVIR01039460.1:0-14154 GCA_004026965.1 Petromus typicus
GTAATCCTCCTGCCTCTGCCTCCCAAGTGCTGGGATTATAGGCGTGAGCCACCATGACTGGTATTGTGGTGTGCAGTACTAGGGATTGAACTTGAGATCTTGTACTTGAGGCAGATCCTGGAACCACTGAGCTAAATCCCCAGCCCTGAATACATTCTTATTTCCCAACATCTATCCTCCATTTTGCTTCTTTTTTTACTCTTTTGGGTTTTTCACACAAGAGAAACAATGCAATAATTTAAGCTTATGTGTCTGGTTTATTTTACTTAACATTATGGTCTTGAGATGTATCCATTTACCTAAAAATGACTAAAGTTTGTGCTTCTTTTAGAATAATAATACTCCATTGTGTATAAACACTACATTTTCTTTATCTACTCATCTATTATAAATTATTTTGCTGTAAACATGAATATGGATTTAACACTGTCATATATTTTTAAGTCTTTTGGAATGATACCTAGAAGGGGCATAGCTGTGTCAAATGGAAACTCTAGTTTTAGTGTTTCAAGGAATTTTCATTCTCACGTCCACAGTGATTGTACCATTTTATATTTTCAACAATTGAGAAAGGTTCCTTTTTCTCCATAGCATTTAAAAAATATGTATGTTTAGGGGCCGGGGATTTAGCTCAGTGGTTCTAGCGCCTGCCTTGCAAGCACAAGGGCCCAGGTTCAACCCCCAGTAACCACATACAACAATGCAGGGCATGGAGACTCATGCCCACCAGTAATCAGTACCGATACCTGCAGTGCCGGGCATGGTAGTTCACACCTGTAATCCCATCACAAGGGAAGCAGATGCAGGAGGATTGCTGTAAGTTCTGAGGCTGAGCTCAGCGACAGCCTGAACTACAAAGCAAGACCCTGTCTCAAAAAATATATATGTATATTTAATCTTTGTGTATGAGGTTGGGGTGAATCCAGAATTTTCACACTGAGCCACCATGCTTAAATCTTTTCAACTTTTTTGAGACAGGGTCTTCCTAAGCTTTGGGCTTGAACTTGTGATCTTCCTACCTTAGCCTTGCAGGGCTTAGATTACAGACATATGGCACCACTCCCAGCTTTAATCACCTTCTTGAATATTATGTTTAAACTTTTCCATAGTAACCTCTCATCTATCCCATCCAGTGACATTTTAAAACTAGGATATTATATTCTTAAAATGTTATATTCATCACACTAGACATCTGAAGTCTGAGAACAGTGAAATAAACTTTAAAATAAACAAACTTTAAAAAATCTTTGTGACCTAGGTACAATTAATGCTACTATTTTACAGATTTGAAAACTGAAGCATAGAGAAGTGTAGTAACTTGCCCAGAGACACCCACCTTGTACACAGTGGAGCCAGAGTTTGAACCCCAGTATTCTGGATGTAGAACGCATTCCTAAGCCTCACATTGCTCGGCCTCTGTGAGTTCATCCTGACTTCCAATGATCCTACATTACTGATTCCATTTGGTTCTGGACGGGGATTATGTATTGTCCCATCCCCAAATATAACATGTGTATATACAGCCTTTAAAGCTGCCTGAGAGGCCGCAAAGAACAAGGACCTTGGCCCGAGACTTGATCATTTCCCCGGAACAGGTTATGAAGGCACCAAACCAGATGTGATCCTCAGGCTGGAACAGGAAGAAGCACCATGGATTTGTGAGGCTCCATGCCCGGGCTGCTGCGGTCGGGGTAAGTGTGATAAATGGGGGACTGGATGAAATTGGGACCTTTGACATTTTGTCCAAGACCTGAGCCTTTGCCCTCCCTGCAGTCGGTTCTCTCCCCCAGCCTGTTCTTTCTTCTTCCACTTTAGTGCCTGGTCCATCACCCTTCCCCTTGGTGTATCTCTTGAGGTTATTAGTATACCTTCTCATGTGTTCACATTCAGATCTTGACATAGCGTCTATGATTTTCCCACTCCCCCTAGTGTTATCCTCTAACACTTTCCAGGTAAAATGCTTCAGACCGGATCCACAGCCTCATTATCCATGCTTTCCTTCTTTCTTGTACTCGAATTTAAGTCACTTCCATCATTGGAAGAGTATGGGATCACAGAAGAGGAAGCAGTGAATTAACTGCATGGGGAGGTTAGGGGTGCTAGGCATCCAGGGAGGTCTGGGTAGTAAAGTACGTAAGTAGGGCCCATCTCAACCATGCAGTCTAGATGTAAAATAGCTGTATAAATAGTATCTTACATGCCTCCCTACTTCTTACTTTCCACTGGTATCTCCTAAAATTAGACCCAGATTACCTCCTGTCTGAATGTCTGTCTCTAAGTCAGAGGTTATTTTTGTGCCATAGACTGCTTCAGCATTCTCTTCACGACCCATTTGCATGTGTGTGTGATTGTGATAATGAAACTGAGCATAGTGATAAACACCTATAAACCCAGCTACTCAGGGAGGCTCAGGCAGGATTGCAAGTTCAAGGATATCCTGGATAATTTAGCAAGAACTTGTCTCAAAATAAACAAGAGCTTGCAATGGACTGGAGATTTAGCTCAGTGGTTCTGGTGCCTGTCTTGCTAGTGCAAGGGCCAGGGTTCGATCCGCGGTAACCACATACAACAATACCCGGTGTGATTACTCATGCGTACAAGCAATCAGTACCACATACCACATTGCTGGGCATGATGGCTCACACCTGTAATCCCAGCACTTGGGAGGCAGAGACAGGAGGATTGCTGTGAGTTCCAGGCTGACCTCAGGGCCAGCCTGAACTACAAAACAAGACCCTGTCTCAAAAAAATAGATAAATAAAAAAATAAAGCTTCCAATATAGCTCAATGGTGGCACACCCTTGGGTTCAGCTACCTCTAACACACACACACACACACACACACACACACACACACATTCCTTAAAGATAGTGAAACAAATTACTGAAAAATAGTAATTATCAAAATAAAAAGTGAAAAATGCAGTTATCAAAAAATTCTCAAAATATGTGACCTAGTAGATGCAGTTCCTTATTTGTACAACAAATAATGAGGTATAGCTTTAGGTCTAATGTATATCAAAGAAGAAATGATTATCAATAATTTATGAAAAATCTAGAGATAAAAATACTATTTCATAGGGCCGGGGAGTTAGCTCAGTGGTTCCGGCGCCTGTCTTGCAAGCGCAAGGGCCCAGGTTCGATTCCCAGGTAACCACATAACAATACTGGGTGTGGAGACCCACACCCAGCAGCAACCAGTACCACATACCACAGTGCCGGGCGTGGTGGCTCACGCCTGTGATCCCAGCACTCGGGAGGCTGAGGCAGGAGGATTGTGATGTGAGTTGGAGGCTGAGCTCAGGGCCAGCCTGAACCACAAAAAGCGAGACCCTGTCTCAAAAAACCTAAAAAAAAAAATTAAAAAAATTAAAAAAAATACTATTTCATAAGTACACAAAGTAACTGCTAATATTACTGTGTAGTTATTTATGTTTAAAATCAAAGCACATGCTCAACTGTCACTAGAATTTAGTGAAAATAAAGGTATAATTTCTTCCTATCCAAGTTCATAACTCCTGTGTTACCTATCCACCAAGAACTGCTATTTTAATTTTTTTTTGAGATAAGGTCTCACTAAGTTTCCTAGGCTGGGCTTGAACTCATGATCCACTTGCTTCAGTCTTGCAAGTCACTGGGATTATAGGCATGTGTCCCCACTCCTGGATAGAAGTCTTGTTTAAAATCCTAGTTAACGAAAAAAAATCCTAGTTAATTTTGTTAAATCCATTCTTTTATTTAATCCATTTTTATTATTTATATTATAACCAGTTTCACAGGATAAACTCTAATAATTGCCATATCAGTACTTATCAAACTCTAACCTGGACTTCTTGCTAGCATACAGATTTTTTGACTTAGTATGTCTGATAAGATTTCAAGTAAAGACAAAGGTGCCCCTTAAAGCCCCTCACATTGAATAACAAAGTACTGTGTCATATTTAAACCTCACTTTTCTATGATGTGACAGGAAACCATATTCTACAGGTCAGCTACACATTTTTGTGAATAAAGTTTTATTGCAACATAGTCCCAGTCTTATATTTATATAGTGCCTGTGGGGTTTTTTTGCTATAATTGGAGAATTAAATAATCCTGAGAGACCATATGACCCATAAAGCCTAAAATTATTTTCTCTCTGGCCCTTTAAGAACGAGGTTGCCAATCCCCACAGTTATGTCATCCGGTCTTTGCAATTATTTCTGTATATCCTATGGTATGTTGTATTTCATCTGTGCCAGTGTTGTGAATCTTCTCTAGTACAAAGCACTTTTCCCTGAACTGTGCTTTTCATTATGGTTAATATACCGTACACACTTGGAATTTGAGGGCATTTCTTGAAGTAGTTTTATTACAGATCATAATAAGCATAAAGATTCATAAGAAATGATTCACTTTCTGCAGAAGACATCTGGCGAGATGATGTCCGGAGGAGGAGACAGCAAGACATGTTTTTGAGGCAAGGTGCATTCATCGGCAAGAAAGTATTGCCCAAGGATAAAATCCATGAATGTAATAAGTTCAGGAAAATATCACTTTTGAGCACTGATCTTTTTCCTTCAATTCAAAGGCCCACTAATTGGGATCCTTGTGAAAAGAGTTTGAATGATAATTTAAACTTGATCAGTTTGAAGACAAACTATGCCAAAAAACAAGATGAGTGTTATAGATATGGGAAATTGTTGCTATGTACCAATCATGATAAAAGATCTAATCGAGAAAAACCCTGGGGATGCAGTCACTGTGAGAAAGCTTGCAGCCACAACCCAGCACTTATATATAAGCCAGCAGTGACCAATTCTCTTGTGTATAAACGAAAGAGGATTCCACCTGCAGAAAAGCCCCACGTCTGTGGTGAGTGTGGGAAAGCCTTCTGCTACAAGTCTGAATTCGTTAGGCATCAGAGGAGTCACACTGGGGAGAAGCCTTACGGATGCACTGACTGTGGGAAGGCTTTTTCACATAAGTCGACCCTAATTAAACACCAGAGGATTCACACTGGGGTAAGACCCTTTGAATGCTTTTTTTGTGGGAAAGCCTTCACCCAGAAGTCACACCGCACAGAACATCAGAGAACACATACGGGAGAGAGACCTTTTGTGTGCAGCGAATGTGGGAAATCATTTGGGGAGAAGTCATACCTCAATGTACATCGAAAAATGCACACGGGAGAAAGACCCTATCGATGCAGAGAATGTGGAAAATGCTTCAGCCAGAAGTCATGCCTCAATAAACACTGGAGGACTCACACAGGAGAAAAACCCTATGGCTGCAGTGAGTGTGGCAAAGCTTTCTACCAGAAGCCAAACCTAAGCAGACATCAGAAAATTCATGCTAGAAAGAATGCCTACAGAAATGAGAACTTAATGATTGTGGGAAAACCTTGACCACGACACCCAGTTTCATTGAGTACAGGAATTTATCCTTTGGAGAAATCTTAACAACTTAATGAATTTAGGCAAAAAGTTTATTAAAAGGAAAGTTATACTGTAATTATGATAAAACTTTAATGGAAAGTGCTTTATAAAACATTGTATAAATGTGTTGACTCTGATATAAATTTTTTTAATGTATTAAATAGAATAGCAGATTACAAAATATATAAGAGAGTTAGAAGTCAGTGATGATACTTTCCTCAGTGTACAACGTAATTATTTATATTTTGGAATTGTGACTGTGAATCACATAAATTGTGCATATCTGATCCATATGTCACACAGTACATACAATGCCATCCTCCCCACTTTTTCGACTCTTCAGTATCACCATTTTCTTTTGGTGTCTTAACTATATAAAAAATAGTAATGAACCACAGTCAGCTACTTTAAGGACTTCAACATAATGTATCACTACATTCTCTCCACCTTGCTTGTAATAAATGAAAATGGGTTTATCAGTTGTCCCTAACCCCTTCTCTGAAAAAGAAAGCTATGTTTTTACTGTCATCTGGTAACTCAGCCGACTTTATTACATTATTTTGTTGAAAACATATTAAAGCTAAGGAATAATTTATCCTCCTGACATTAGGTAAATAAAATACTAGAAACTTGATAACTACTCACGCTATTTAACAAAACATAGTATTCCTCTGGTATATTGTATATCTTCATAGTTTCTCATCTTGCCTAAACTATCTTGCAGCAAATTAGATGTGATCCTTTTTATATGGATCCTATTATTCAAAAACGTTTCATGCAGAAATAAGTGTAGAACTTCTTTATTGTCTTGCATTTTCCTTTTGAAAATTAATGCAGTAACACTGACTTTTCTTTCCTATAACTTTCTTTTTTTTTTTTGCGGTACCGAGGATTGAACTTAGGCCCTTGTGCTTTCAAGGTAGGCGCAGTACCACTTGAACTAAATCCCTGGCCCCCCTATAATTTATTGTAATTTTCTTGGCCACTATATTCCAAGTTTTCCATCAGTCTAATGTTTGAAAAAAACTACTGTTTCATTGAGCTTCCATGTTATCTATATAAAAAAAATAAACGGAATTGATATCTATATTCTTCAAGATTTGCTTCCTTGACCCCAAAAAAGAAAGGAAATGGATGTAACCAAGATTAAAAGAATGATATAGACATGATTAAAAAATAATAAAAGTATAGCATGTACGCAGCTAGATCAATATATTTTAAAAACAAGAAATGGATTCTTTTTAAAAAGCAGAATATAAGTTATAGATAGTACAGTTAAGAAGTATAAAATATGATAAAACAAGTACCACTGAAGCATTTGGAAAAGTGATTCAGGATCTGTACTGAAAAATACTCCTGTCTTAGACAAATTCATGATTAATTCTATATATTTTTTTACTTCTTTCCTTTTTTTGGTGGTGGTACTGGGATAGAACTTGGGCTCTTGTGCTTCCAAAGCAGGCACAGTACTACTTGAGCTAAATCCCTGGTCCCCTGTATCTTCTCTTTTAAAGTCATACCAAAATTACTGATAATATTTCAATCCATAGACTATACTATTCAATTGAAATATCAGGAGACTACACAATTTAGAATTGAGAGAAATTATCTTTACCAACACAGGATATTCAAAAGCTATTAAATAAATATTTGGCTATATATATGGTAAAGTATTTTGAATGGCAAAGAATATTCTAAAAAGTAAGAGATAATGAGGGGAAAATATTTGTGGAATTGATAGGAAAAACATAACTCAGTCACAAAACAATGCATGTGAGAAGGGCAAATCTTAAGTGGCTGATGGATCAAAAAATGTTTAGCTGCGGTAATTGTTGGGGAATGTACATTAGATTTATAATGATAACACTCTGCAAAGAGTGCTTTTTTTCTATCAGAACAAGATAGCTCTTATATGGTTGTTGGAAACGTGTTTTGAAAAGTAATTTGAATTGCTGTTTGACATGTAACCTGGAAACATCTGCTAAAACTTAAAATCTTAACAAGGTCCTGAGTCTGATCCCTGATACCAAAAAATAAAAAATTAAATAAATAAAGTAAAACTTAAAACCTTTATTTTACTTTGGAGAACCTTCCCCTTGGAAGATACAGCCTCAGTACACAAAGGACAGAAGAACATGGTTGTTATAACTTGTTTCCAATAGCAAAACCAAAAACAACAACAAGAGACCCTCAGTAAAATAAAAGTAATACCTATCAGTAGGGAAATTGGGAGAAGTAAATATCTAAATTATATCTGTTCCACAGAATGTTTATACAAGGTGGAAAATTAAAACTATACCACTGGAATTAAATTACACAATGATTTCTCTAGTGAAAAAAGGAAGAGATAATGATCCATGTTTAAGACTGTCTTTGTAAAGCAGCAACAAATGTCTCCGTTTTTGAATATTTGTTATGTATGATTTTATATGCATGGAGAAAAGTTTGGAAGGGTATGTACTGAGTAGAGGGGAAGTGAGCTGGGTAGGTTAGGAGAGACTCAGAGGGAAGGGGAAGAGGAGAGGCAAAAAGAAAGTAAATGACTCAATCAAGGATGATACCTCCAATGTGTGAGTAGATATTTGAGCAGAGACAGGAAAAAGGGAGCTAAAAATTCTAATTTGTAGGATGTTTGTGGAATATTAAATGAAAGGGGCAGAGTGTATAATGTATATGATTCTATTTTAAAAATAAAACTCTGGGCCAAGAGTATAACTGGTGGTAGAGCACTTGCATGCTCAAGACCCTGGGTTCAATCCCAGCACCATAATAAATGAATAAAATGAAACATAAAAAGCCCAAAGTGTACATTATATGTGCATGTAAATGGTTATATGAGCAAAGACAATTGTGGAAAGATACACAACCAAGGTGTTAGCACTGGCTAGCTTGGTGAAGTAAAATATAAAATAGTTGTGTACTTTATATATGTTTGTATTGTTTTACTTGCAAACATGTTACTTTTGTAATCTGAAACACAAAATATAAAGGCGTAACATTTCCAAAGGCAAGCGCCTTGAAAATGTTTGTTTTCTGACAAGATGGCTGACTGACCTGATCTATTGCCTCTCCTTCCGGTCAATGATGGGAACGTCATGAAAGTAAAAGTGTAGATGTAAAGAGCAACAGATTTTGAGAAACTTCTGACTTCTGCTTTTATTTATTTTGAAGTAAATTTAGACTTAGAAAAATGTTAGAGTTTTTATGTAGCTTGAACCCAGCTTCCTCTGCTATTAGCGTATAGCCACAGCACAATTATCAAAACAGGAATTAATGTTGACATAACGTTTTTAACTATAGTCTTTACTTCAATTAAAATGCTCTTTATCCAGACCAAAACCCAGCCCAGTATCCCACATTACATTTACCCATTTAGTCTCCTCTAGCTCATAAGTTTTTTTTCTGTCCATACTTTTTTTTTTTTGAGACAGGGTCTCACTTTGTAGTTCGGGCTGGCCCTGAACTGACCGTGTAGCCCAGGCCAGCCTCAAACTCTTGGCAACCGTCCTGCCTTTGCCTCCTGAGTGCTGGGATTACAGGTGTACGCCACCAGGCCTGGCACTATGGTATGTGGTACTGGGGATAGAACTCAGGACCTTGTGCTTGCCAGGCAGACACCAGAATCACTGAGCTAAATCCCCAGCCCTCATAATTTACTTTTGAAGAATGTAGGCCTATTATTTTGTGGAATATATTTCAATTTGAGTTTGACCCAGTTTCCTCTTATTCTACTGAGGTATGCATTAGTATATTCATCATGTTATGTTCCCCCATCTTTAAGGTATAACTGATGTGTATTATCTATATATTTATCATGTGATGTCACATACACATTTTTCAATGAATAAATCAAGTTAACATATCCATTTTAACATAAGAAATCTTTGCAGAATCATTATTTCTTACATTTTAAAAGTCTTTTAACAAACAATGACAACAATGAAAATACTGATGTAAATATCGTGTAACAACCATTAGATTATTCTTCACATTTTAGAAACAGGCCCAATAATTTACATTTACTTCATTTAATCTTTACAAACAAATACATTAGTAGTATATATTTATAAATGCAAGTTATCACATTGTTTAAATATTTACATAGCTCATGCATATTTGTGTGTATACATGTATATATTAAATAAAAGTCTAAGAAAAAATTAGTAAGTGATTACAAACTCTCAAAATAAATTTCTACTATTTTAAAGGAGATTACTGGAAAGACTTACAATAATTTGTTTTGTTTTGTTTTGTTTTTGTTTGTTTTTTGAGACAGGGTCTCGCTTTGTGGTTCAGGCTGGCCCTGAGCTCAGCCTCAGACTCACATCACAGCAATCCTCCTGCCTCTGCCTCCGGAGTGCTGGGATTACAGGCGTGAGCCACCACGCCCAGCACTGTGGTATGTGGTGCTGATTGCTCCTGGGCGTGAGTTTTCACACCCAGTATTGTTATGTGGTTACCGGGGATCAAACCCAGGCCCTTGTGCTTGCAAGACAGATGCCGGAACCACTGAGCTAAATCTCTGGCCCAGATTATGCCGGAACCACTGAGCTAAATCTCTGGCCCAGATTTATAATAATTTTAAGGAGAAATATTCATTAGTTATTTTTGCAGTAGAATGTAATTTCTAAAAGAAAAAACAAGGCATTAAAGTTGTATTTAGGAGGCAACTTTTATACTTGAAAAGCTTCAGTGTATACTATAACATCAGTAGGTATTTAACAAAATGGAAATTGAGCACAGGAAAGAAAATGATACAATTAAAGACAAAGATAAAGATTTACACCTACTGAAATAGTAATCATGGACTATTTGAGATTATAGTACAGCATGATATCATATTTAATTCTGCAAAGATTTCTTACTATAATTTTAAAGTAATCTCGGGTCAGTAGGATTATGATAATCTTTGTTTATATTCCCTTTTTTCTTCTTTTTCTTAACAATAAAAAGGGGAGAAATGAGCTGCTCTCGAATAGTACAATATTGCAAAGAGTTAAGTCAATGTAATGAGGGGTGCAGATTTAGCTCAACTGGTACTGCACCTATCTTGCAAGCACAAGGGCCTGAGTTCAATCCCCAGTACCGGGTGGGGGCGGAGGGGGGAAAACTCTATGTAATGAAAATTACCGGGCCAAATTGGTGGAAGTATAATCCTATAAGTCACAACAATAGGAAAAAATGGCCCCCAAACAAGCTGAAATAAATATATTAAATAGAAACCACTGGAAAAGGAAGGAATTACTGGCTAAGTAGTTTGGGAGTAGAATCTTTGTTTTTGTTTTGTTTTGTTTAATTGAAATCTTTATTGATACATTACATATACACATAATGATTGCACTCAACAATGGGAATTTGTACCAGTATATGACACAACTTAATTCACATTTTTTCCCATACCCTTACCCACCCTACCACCCCTACCCCCTATATACATAAACTTTGTTTCCTTTTTTTTTGTTATAATCTCATTGTTTTTCCCCCTTCACCCCAGTTTGCTTTGAGTATTTTTTATCTCATAATATATAATATACATTCTAGAACTCATTTATATCTTCAAGAATCTTTGTATTTTTAGAGAAGGGAGGTTTAAATTTAGACAAATTTATATTCTAAAATACATCTGATTAACAAATTAACCGTAATGATGGGACTATATAGTTCAGTGATAGAGCACTTGTTAGCATGTTTGAGGCCTTGGGCTCAAATCACAGGCACAAGGGGAAAAAAAGCCTGGTTTGATGATGCAAGCTACTCGGGAGGCAGAGGCATAAAGATTGCAAGCTCTAGCCAAGCCTCGGCAACTCAGTGAGACCTTGTTTTTTGTTTTTTAAAAAAAAAGGAATTAGGGGGGCCGGGGAGTTAGCTCAGTGGTTCCGGCGCCTGTCTTGCAAGCGCAAGGGCCCGGGTTCGATTCCCGGTAACCACATAACAATACTGGGTGTGGAGACTCACACCCAGCAGCAACCAGTACCACATACCACAGTGCCAGGCGTGGTGGCTCACACCTGTCATCCCAGCACTCGGGAGGCAGAGGCAGGAGGATTGTGATGTGAGTTTGAGGCTGAGCTCAGGGCCAGCCTGAACCACAAAAGCGAGACCCTGTCTCAAAAAACCTAAAAAAAAAAAAAAAGGAATTAAGGGTGTTGCTCCATGATAGAGCACTCTTGGCATCAAGATGAAATACTGAAAAATAATAAACAGGTTATATACGAAAGAAAAGTATAAATACATTAGACACACTGTTGGATGTTACAGTTTAAAATGTGTCCCTCCAAAAAGACACAGTGAAGTCATCACCCCTGGGGTGTCAGTGAATGGGATCTTATACAGAAATAGGATATTTACAAACATAATCAAGCTAAGATGGGTTTATTACTGTCCATATAAAAGAAGATACAAAAAAATCCAAAAAAAGGGAAGATATATAGAACGCAATGCAAAGATGAAGAAGAAGGAGTGGAAAAGAGCGCTAGATTCCCCACAACTCGGGAAAGACATAAAACACATTCTCTCAGAGCTCTCAGAAGGAACCAGCCTGCCAAAAGTTGTGATTTCAGATTTTAGACTCCAAAACTATGAGAGAATAAATTTCTGTTGTTTTAAGTTACCAAGCTGAACTTGCAGGCTTTGTGATTACCTGTTTTAAAAATATGAAAATTAGTAACAAAAGAGCCTTACCTTCTATCATTTAGCCAATATGAATTCCCTTGTGGCGAATGAGGTCAGAGTGACTACCAAAGGCCTTTCCACATTCCTTACAGTCATAGGGTTTCTCACCCTTGTGAAGTCTCTGATGTCGAGTCAGGTTTGAGCCTTTATTAAAGGCCTTTCCACAATCGTTACATTCACATGGTTTTTCATCTGTATGGATTCTCTGATGTTGAGTAAATTCAGAACTCTGAATAAAGGCCTTTCCACACTCTTGACATTCATAGAGTTTCTCACCAGCATGAATTCTGTGATGGTTCATAAGTGTTGAGGAACTACTGAAGGCCTTTCCACATTCCTTACATTCATAAGGTTTCTCACCAGTGTGAATTCTGTGATGCTGAATAAGCCTGGAGTGCTGAGTAAAACCCTTCCCACATTCCTTACATTCGTAAGGTTTTTCACCAGTATGAATTCTGAGATGTGGAAAAAGTTGTGAACTTTTAGTAAAAGCTTTTCCACATACTTTATATTCATAAGGTTTCTCACCAGTGTGAATTCTTTGATGATCATTAAGGTTTGAGCAATAATTAAAAGCTTTTCCACATTCCTTACATTCATAGGGTCTCTCACCAGTGTGAACCCTCCGGTGTTGAGAAAAATATGAACTACAACTAAACGCCTTGCCACACTCCTGACACTCATAGGGCTTTTCACCTGTGTGAACCCTCTGATGCCGAGTAACAAGTGAACCACGACTAAAGGACTTCCCACACTCTTTACACGCGTAGGGTTTCTCACCACAGTGAATTCTCTGATGTTGAATAAACTGTGAATTCTGATCAAAGGACTTCCCACATATCTTACATTCACAGGGTTTCTCTTCATTAATGGTTTTTTGAAGTGGAGTAAGAAATGTAGGCTGAATAAATGTGGGCATGTCTTTGGGGGTAAGTATTACTTGATTGAAATGTCTCTTCTTTAGAGATAGTATTTTAGTCTCACACATTGGTTCCAGATCTGAAGGGAAAAAATTTTTTTTTTCCTATTCTGGAGAAGTTACATTTCTAGAAAAGAAATGGGATAGTTAATTAGTGTCTGGGAAAAGACATGCTTAAATAGGTCATACATGTGGGTTAGAATTATCTTAAACATACGAGACTGCAATAGGGCCATCCAAACTACAGAGATTCTAAGCATATTTACATGTATATAAATAATGTGCACATACATAGAACATCATGTTCTGTTTTGTAATTTGTGTATAATTATTAGATCTACATGTAAGAACTACTGAGAAGAGTGCATGTGTCAAAATGTATAACTAATTCTGCAAAGGTATATTGCTGGCAAATTCATGTTGAGGAAAGAATTGGCAGCAAGTCTTAAAATGCTGAATAAAACTGCAGAATTGTAAGTAAATCTCTTTTGTGTATAAAACATGAGATGAAAAAAAAACTCCCTGAAAATAATTTCTCTTGGAATTCAGTAAGGCTGACCTTAAAAAAGAAGGCAATGACTAAGAAGGGACATAGTACAAGTTTGAGATAGAAGAAATATAGGATGAAATATACTGTTGGAAGAAAGCAACTGCATGCCAACAAAGGAGAAGTCCTAGTTTTATGTTCTAAGACAAGTGCTTATGCTCTGAGCCTCTTATAACTTGTGTGTTACAATGAGGATAATAAATTCATGATTACTACACAACACACCATGTAAATAATCTGGTTTATAATAAAGCAGTACTGATGGCTACTGTTATGAAAGAATGTAATAACAAAAAACAGGAGTAGTGAGCAAATGAAATAGCTTGCAGACATCAAAAGAAAACGAGGTAGATCATCTCAATACAAATGCATGACCCTTTTCCTGCCATCTCTCTGATGATCACTGGTCAATTTTAGGTGAATTCTTACAACTGTCCTCTTCTAATACTTGTACTCTGGCCCAACATCACTACCTTCTTTTTTTTTTTTTTTTTTTTTTTTTTTTTGAGACAGGGTCTCGCTTTGTGGTTCAGGCTGGCCCTGAGCTCAGCCTCAAACTCACATCACAATCCTCCTGCCTCTGCCTCCCGAGTGCTGGAA
>PVIR01039461.1:0-13913 GCA_004026965.1 Petromus typicus
TCCCAAGAAAACCATTTCTTTCTCTGGCTGTGCTGTGCAGATGTTTCTGTCCTTTGCCATGGGAGCCACAGAGTGTGTGCTCCTGGGCATGATGGCGTTTGATCGCTATGTGGCCATCTGCAATCCCCTCAGGTACCCGGTGGTCATGAGCCAGGCTGTCTATGTGCCCCTGGCCATCAGCTCCTGGGTGGCTGGTGGGGCCAACTCCTTGGTGCAGATCTCTCTTGCGGTACAGTTGCCCTTCTGTGGGGACAATGTCATCAACCATTTCATCTGTGAGATCCTGGCTGTCTTGAAGTTGGCCTGTGCTGACATCTCCATCAATGTGATCAGCATGGGGGTGGCCAACGTGATCTTCCTGGGTATCCCAGTCCTCTTCATTTTCATCTCCTATGTCTTCATCCTTGCCACCATCCTGAGGATCCCCTCAGCGGAGGGCAGGAAGAAGGCCTTTTCCACTTGCTCGGCCCACCTCACGGTTGTGGTCATCTTCTATGGGACCATCCTCTTCATGTATGGGAAGCCCAAGTCCAAGGACCCGCTGGGGGCCGACAAACAGGACCTTTCAGACAAGCTCATCTCCCTCTTCTATGGACTTCTGACTCCCATGTTGAATCCCATCATCTATAGTCTGAGGAACAAGGATGTTAAGACTGCTGTCAAGGACATGGTGTCTCCGAAATGCTTCACCCAGTGATACAGGGTTGACTTCCCAACTCATCCCTCTAACGGTTATGACTGAGCAACCCGAGGTAAGGAGCAAGTCTCATTTTGAGCCGTGCTTCTCCCAGAGTCCATGGACTGATAATACCAGCCTTGCCTCTGAGCATATAGATAAACTCTTAGGGCTTACTCAGAACCAGTAGGTTGGACTCTTCATTTTAACAAGCTCTGTCAAGTGGTTTGTATGCACACTAAACTGAGTATTTGTTAAAACTGTGTAAAGAATGCTATGGTGATGCTACCCAGATCCTCATCTCCACCGAAGACCAGAGTTGCTGGGATGTTGGCACTGCCAGCCTTCAGGTGAGTCTCTGCAGAGCCCTTGACTCTTGAAGTCATGCTCCCTTCTCAAGGGGAAGCCCACATGCAGTGCCTCATCAATGTCAGTATCAAAGCTTAGTCTCCCTTGCCTCAAATGCCGAGACCTCCAGAGAGCCATTCCAGCCTGCCCATGGCAGTTCACTTCTTCTCTCTGAACAGCCCCACTGCCTTCTCCTGTCCCTGGAAGTGTGCGTCCCAGGAAAAATCCTGCAGGAAAATCTCCCAGGAAGTCAGCTTTCAGTGGAAAACAGCAGTCTCAGCCCAGAGGTGAGAGCAGCACAGATGTCTGCAGGACACCCTTTGTCAGGACTGCCTGCACCCTGACCCCAAGGAGAAAAACTCACTGCACGCCTTTTATTCAAAGAAAAAAATTACTCCCTAACAAGTATCTGTTAAATTAAATTTCATTAAGTTTTACTTTTGCAAATAGATCTTGATTCATATTTATAAGTGTTTTTATTTTCGTAAGAGTAAGCAGGATGGTTTTACCTACTGGGGATGAGGGCTTGTAATAACAAATGGGAAAAACCACAAGCACCCAGGATTTAGATGCAGAAAGCAAACTTTATTTATGTCAACAGACCTGGTCCAGACAATTCTGCAGAGTGCCATGCAAACTGTCTTATTCTTTTGCAGTTTGTATAGGTTTTGCAAACAGGAACTAAGTAGTTGATTTGCTACATATTTACGGATTGGTTATAGTAAGTGCAAACTCACGGTAAAAATACATCTGGTTAGAGTAAAGTCAGCTAGATAAAGGAAATATCTTTGGAATATAAGACAAGTATGGGGTGGGCATCATTTCAGGGCCGGGTTGGTCAAGAAGAAATCTGCTTGGAATGAAAAAAGTAAAACTGCTCACCGCCAACATTATCCCAGATGGGTGTCCCATCTGTTTTTCAGCCATTTCATATTTGGGCCCTGGCAGCAGCAGGTCACATCAGAGGGGAAAAGTTAAAGGCCCCTGTGCTGGTCCTCAGCACCAGCACCAAGCCTCTGGGGGACGTGTCAGAAAGGTGCACGGTACCTTCCAGAGCGGGTTCAATCCCTGGGCAGACGGAGCGTTGCAGGTAGATATCAAAGTATCTCCTTGGCAGCATAACAGGTTAGAGAGGCAGCTATGTTTTTGACAGTTAGGGAGTGATGTTCTTGGCAGTGCTACACGAAAACATGTGTCTACAATAATCATCCATTACAGACTACAGAACTCTGGAGTTATTAACTCCAATTTCAGGTTATTCCATGCCACATTTTCCCTTTTCATGCACAGTAGTCTGGTCTCTGGCATTTTCCTTAGGAACAAAGATGTTTGAGGTCTGGAGAGTATGGTGGCTTCTTTACTACAAAATATAAACGAAAGCCCTGGAAAAGCCTGGTGTTTATCTTCATGCCTACAAAAACATTATCCTCAATAATGGATAAATTTTTATATTCACACATCATAATTTAAAAACAGCCTGTAGACTCGATACTCCCAGTTTGCTATTGTAAAACATTCCTAATTACTGTTGAAAAATCATAGAACTGTGAAATAATGGAGTCCCTTGTAATAACAGAAGTCAGAAATATTTCCAACCTTCTCATAAAATTAAACGGGAATATAAGTTCATATCAACATGATCTGGGCTAGAACCTCCTAAAATAAGAGTGGCAGGCTGGGGACAATCAGGGAGGGACATGATAGTTCCAGATAACGTGTGGACTACAACCCCTAGAAAGGTAACCAGCATACAGGTGCTCCATAAAACATAAGTATCTTTCTTTAGTTGCTTTTCAACTTTCTTTTGCCCCACCGTATGCTTTGAAAGCTTCTGTGCAAGGTTTAGTTGAGGGCTCAGATAGGTAGTCTGTGGTTAGGAGTTCCCCACCAGAGGACTTCATTTCCACAGTCTTCATGTAAATGACATAAGTGTCAGCATAGCTGGCTGGACCCACACACCACAGTGAGTTCTCTGTGTTTTTTCCCTGTTGTAATGTGATGGAAGACCCAGAAGTACAAAGAACTCTGATACTAACTTTCTTATCCTTCCCATCAACGGATAATTAGCATCCAGTGTCTGTTTACTAGCAATGCATCATACTTCCCTTTAAGACCAGTCTTTATTGGTTTCTTTTGATAGCAATTAGTTTCCAATTCAGAGTTTAACTCTTGCTTCTCACGCTCTCCATTGTCCCTCGCCCTGTACCGGGGATTGAACTCAGGACCTTGAGCTGGCAAGGCAGGTGGCCGTACCACTGAGCTAAATCCCCAGCCCTTTCTCTAAAAGGAACTTCTAATTCCCAGCCCAGCTAAGCAGACCTAACCATACTCCCTATAAGTGGCTTACCCATTCCGGGACCCCATTGAAGATTATATGAAAGAGCCTCTGTTCTGTGCTATCAAAGATCTCTGACTAAGCAGATCTTAGCAAAATACTAGTTAACTTCCCCATCTCTGCTTCCAAGGCTTGATCTTTGTACTCCCTCAATAACCTCTGAGCTTTCTTCTGCCCTCAATGCTCTACTTCAGTCTATAGTCCTTGATCTTTCTTGTAGCAGTGGGGAGGCTGGTCTTCAATATCTCCAGAAGAAAGTATTTCTTTCTTGTTGAGATCTAAGTTGCAAATAGATTCCCCATTGGCTGAAAGTGTGGGTGTCATGACACTTATTGTTTCATAGCATTTGATGTCCTCTCTGGCCATAGTGCCACAGAGCCTCATACGGTTGAATCAATTTTGTGAATAATTTTTAGTTATGTTCGAAACCCAAAGTGGAACAAGTTCAGACAAAGAACTGAATTTACTGCTTGATTTGACCAAACAGTGGGAGATGAGAGAAACAGTGCACCACGTCTGCCCAGACACTACCTGGAACTCCTCTTTTTTTGTTGTTGTTTTAAAGAAGAAGTGATTATTTATCTGCATACACTAAAGAAAGACATTATAGTAAGCAATTTTTAAATATTTTTAAATTGACAAGTAAATATTGTATATATTTATGTTGTATAAGATAATGCTTTGATATATGCGTATTCTGCAGATGAGCTAAATCAAGCTATTTAGCATATGCATACATCACATACTTATTTTCTTTTGAGTCATTGAAATATTTTAGGACTCTGTTTAGGTAACAAGCATTGGCAAGTGTTATGACTTGGGTCAAAATGTCCCCCAAAGCCTCCTACAGTCATAGGCATGGCCTTTTCAAAGGTGACTGAAATCTAGGGAGCTTGGATTAAGGCTGTGTGATTACTCTATCAATCCACTATGTTAGTGGCACTCTCAGGAGCCTAGATAGAATATAAAAGAGATGGAAAGAAACTTGTCTTGTGTCTTGCTTTCTTTGCTACCTTCTGCCCACCATGAACTGTTTCTCCTCTGCAGTGCCTGTCTGCCATGCCTCCTGCTATGGAGCCAGCCAACTATGAAATAAAACCTCCACAAATTGTGAGCTAAAGAAATCTTTCCTCCTTTAACTTTGGATGTCAGGTATTTTGTCTCAGCCATCAGAGAAAAGTAACTAAGACAGCAAAGATAAGAAGGAATTTGGAATCCTCCTAAACTTCTGGGAACAGAAAATAATGGAGTCACCCGGGAATTTCTCACAAAAGTTAAACATAGAATTAATCATGTGAACTATTAATTTCACAGATGCACTCACACACAGCCACCTTCAGATGAATACATATATTCATATTATCATTATTTAAACAAAAAAGAATGGAAACTGCTTATATGTCCATCAACTCTTAAATAATACATGGCATAATGGTGTATTATTCAGTAATATGGATGAAGTATTTATGCATGTTAAATCATGGAAGATCCTTGAAAATGTCATGCTAAGTGAAAGAAGTCACACAAAAGACCTTCTACTGTATTTTATTTGCATGAGATGTCCTAAATAGATAAATCCACAGATAGGAAGTAGAAGAGTAGTTTCCAAGGACTAAAGGAAGGGGTCAACAGGAGCAACTGCTAGAGTTTATAAGGTTTCTTTGGGTGTACTGAAAATGTGCTGCAATTTGATAGTGGTAATAGTTGCACAATTTTGTGAATACACTGAAAACTACTAAACTATGTATTTTCAAAGTGTAACAGCTGGGTGTGGTGATGCATGCCTGTCATCTCAGTATTTGGGAAGCTGAGGTAGAAGGATTGCTGTGAGTTCAAGGCCAACCTGGACTATATAGTGAGATCAAGGCCAATTTGAACTACAGAAATAGACCCTGTCTCAAAAAAATCAAAACAAAAACACGTAAAAAAAGAAAGAAGTGTGAAATTTTTCTTTTTTGCATATTGAACCCAAGGAGTCTGGTGCTTCATTCATCTCCAGCCCTTTTTAATTTAACAGGTCTTGCTAAATTGCTGAGGCTGACCTCAAACTTGTAATCCTCCTGCCTCAGCTTCCCAGCTAGCTATAATTACAGGCAGGCATCAACATACTGGCATTAATCTTAATTCCTTTAAATTAAAAAATTATGATAGCCTTTTTTTTTTTTTTTTTTTGAGATATGGTCTTGCTTTGTAGTTCAGAATGGCCCTGAGCTCACTATGTAGCCCAGGCAAGCCTTGAACTCACAGAAATCCTCCTGCTTCTGCCTCCTGTATACTGGGATTACAGGCATAAGCCACCATCCAGTATTGTTGTATGTGGTTACCAGGGATCGAACTCGGGATTTTGCGCTTGCAAGGCAGGTGCCAGAACCACTGAGCTAAATCCCTTGCCCTGATGGACTTATTTTTAAAGTTAGCTTTATTAAAGTATAATTCACATACATCCTTGTAATATAAATATAGTCACCTTTTGAAAGATGTTTCTATCTAATTAGGATGAGTTCAATGAATTTTGACAAATGAGTACAGTCATATAACAGCCACCATATAAATAAAGTATTTATATCACCCACAAAAGTTCCAGGTGATCTGGTTTCCATCCCGAGTTTCCTCTTTTCCAAAATGCCATAAAAATGAAATCATACGAGGGCTGGGGATTTAGCTCAGTGGTTCTGGTGCCTGTCTTGCAAGCGCAAGGACCCGGGTTCGATCCCCGGTAACCACATACCATACTGGGCATGGAGACTCACACCCAGCAGCAATCAGTACCACATACCACAGTGCTGGGTGTGGTGGGTGACGCCTGTAATCCCAGCACTCAGGAGGCAGAGGCAGGAGGATTGCTATGATGTGAGTTGGAGGCTGAGCTCAGGGCCAGCCTGAACCACAAAGCGAGACCTTGTCTCAAAAAACCTAAAAAAAAAAAAAAAAAAAAAAATGAAATCATACGGTTGGTAGCTTTATTTGAGTCTGTTTTTCAATTGGTTTGATTTTAATGGGACTTATCTTGGTCATATCCAGACTTAGTGGTCAAACAAGACTACTTCTGTCTCAATTCTGGGTTTGGACTCTAATGACAGTTATTCCAACTGAGCACTTATTTATTTACTTTTTTGATTTTTTGGTACTAGGGATCAAACTTAGAACCTTGCGCTTGCCAGGCAGGCGCTGGAGCCACTGAGCTAAACTCCTTTCCCCTCTAAAGCAGTGCCTGTAGAGAAGATAATACACATTGTAGCAGTGAACTCCACAGCATTCAGCTCTGGACTAATGTGGATATGAATCACACTTCTGAAATTTCCTGTCCATGTGAATTTCAAAATTTATTTAAACATTTGAAAACTATTTCCTGAGTCACAATAACTAATCAAAAGAAACAAAGCCTAGATAGATAGATAGATAGATAGATAGTGGTTGGGGTTGTGGGAGTGCAGGGGAATGGGAAAAAATTGGAATTAAGTTGTGTCATGTACTGGTACAAATTGTCAAGGTTGACTGTGATCATATCATGTATATAAAATGCACCAATAAAGTCAATTTTAAAAATAAAAAATAAAATACCTAATTTACTGAGTTTTTGGAAGGATTAAATTACAATGAAAGAATAGACACATGCACAGGGTCCAACACATAGTAGGTAACCAACAGATAATATCCACTATTAGTATTATCTTTGTTTTGTTATTAGTGTTGCATGGAAGGCATGACACCTGTAAGGACATGTAACCATAAGGTGTATACACTGGTCATTCCATGAGGCCCCTACCTGTTCACCCCTTCATTTGACTCTCCACAGGTACATAATTTCCTTGCATGTTTCTATTTCACTAGAGACCCAGATCTAGGCAATTGTAGACATCCTGCCCCACCTACAGGGGAAAAAAAATACTGAAAGGCACAGTGAAGACGATAACGCAGGGACACGTGCTCTCTAGAAGACTAAAACTTACTTTTAAGATTATAAAATATTTTTTTTACCTCTGTATCTTACCATTGCATCACTTACCGAAGCAGTTTCTGTTGCAGAACACGTTAGTTCTGGCTTTCAACAAAGACAGAAATACTAAAAGGCAAGGGGCACATTTAAGACAGGGGAAGACCCAGAGATAGCAAAGCTGTTGAAATTATCAGGCCAGGAATTTAAACAATTGTGATTTGTATGCTAAAGGTTCTAACTGAAAAAACAAGAAAAGCAGATGGATAATCTTAGCAGAGAGAGGGGAATCCCGGGTCTCAAAAGGCTATGCTAGACACCAAAATATAGAAATGAAGAATTCTTTTGATGGGCTCAGGAGTCAGTTGGCCATCAATGGGGAATTTTCCCACTAGAGGATACTGAAATAGAAACTTCTAAAACTGAAAAAGAGCTTAAAGGGTAGCTAAGTGGTGGAGGACTTGTTAGTATGCATGAGGTCTTGGGTTCAATCCCCAGAATTGAAAACAAACAAATAAAAAAACTGAAAAGCAAACAAAGGTTACAAAACTAGAAAAGCATAAATACTCAAGAACTGTGAGACAACTATGAGAGGTATAATATACACATAATAGAATTATCAGAAAGAGAAGAAAATGGGATAAAAGAAATATTTGAGGGTGGCGATTTAGCGCAGTGGTTGCGGCGCTTGCCTTGCAAGCACAAGGTCCCTAGTTCAATCCTGGTAACTACATATAACAGTGCTGGGTGTGGTGACTCACACTCACCAATAATCAGTACCATATACCACAGTGCCAGGCGTGGTGCCTCACATCTGTAATCCCAGAACTCTCAGGCAGACGCAGGAGGATTACTGTGAGTTTGAGGCTAGCCTGGGCTACATAGTGAACTCAGGACCATCCTGAACTCCGGAGTGAGACTCTGTCTCAAAAAGAAAGAAAGAGGACCAGGGATTTAGCTCAGTGGTTCCAGCGCCTGTCTTGCAAGCACAAGGACACGGGTTTGATCCCCAGTAACCACATACAATACTGGGTGTGAAGACTCACGCCCAGCAGCAATCAGCACCACATACCATAGTGCCGGGCATGGACTTGGGAGGCAGAGGCAGGAGGATTGCTGTGATGTGAGTTGGAGGCTGAGCTCAGGGCCAGGCTGAACCACAATGTGAAACCCCGTCTCAAAAAAAAAAAAAAAAAAAAAAAAAAAAAAAAAAAAAAAAAAAAAAAAAAAGAAGAAAAAAAAAGAAAGAAATATTTGAAGACTATGAAGGGGTCCTGAGACTTAAAAATAAAACTTAAAAAAAAAAAACTACTACCTTAAACATTTTCTTTTAAACTGAAATATATACCAGCTTATCAATATTTTTTGTATAAAGATATGTCTTATCTGTGAGTCCACTAATTGCTATCTGACGTAAACCCCAACACATGACACACGGTCTGCAATTTTTTTGTTGCTGTTGTTTTTTGTTTTTGTATTTTTTTTTTTTTGAGACAGAGTCTCGCTTTGTAGTTCAAGCTGGCCCTGAACTCAGCCTCCAACTCACCTCACAGTAATCCTCCTGCTTCTGCCTCCAGAGTGCTGGGATTACAGGCGTGAGCCACTACGCCGAGCACTGTGGTATGTGGTACTGATTGCTGCTGAGTGTGAGTCTCCACGCCCAGTATTGTATGTAATTACCAGGGATTGAACCCTGGGTCCTTGCGCTTGTAAGACAGGTGCCTGAACCACTGAGCTAAATCTCCAGCCCTACAATTTTTTTTTTTTGAAACAGGATCTTGCTTTGTAGTTCAGGCTGGTTTTGAACTCAGCCTGGAACTCACAGCAATCCTCCTGCTTGATGCTGATGGGTGCGAGTCACCATGCCCAGCATTGTTTTATGTGGTTACTGGGGATCTAACTCAGGACCTTGCTCACTTTCAAAAGAACCAGGGTGCATTGTCTGTCTTCCTGACATCTTTGATGATAGCAACTTATTTTAATAACCTGCCTTTAATAATTGTATTCAAAACTTTCAATCTTAGTTTTTATGAAACCAGCTCTTTCCATCTTCTTTCTAGCTCAGTTTATATAATTTAAATTAAACTGGTGTAACCGCAAGATTATCAATTGGTTTGAGTAAACTCGGGAAGAGAAAACATGAGCGCCGCCTAGTGTTTCTCCCAGGTTGGGCAGCCTTGCAGCATGACGTGGTTGTGGGTCTGCATGTTTTGCAGAGGAAGCCAGTTAAAGGGAGACTGGTTAAAAACACTTCTACTGTTCAAAAAACACCAACCACTATGGATAGTAGTGTCCCACTATCAATCTAAACCCTCATCAATGCTCATTAATCCATGTGCTCCTCAATTACCAAAAAGAAAAGTTTCTGTCTTGTTCTGTTCTGTTTGCTGTACTGGGGATTAAAACTAGGACCTCCACAGTGACCTTTTTTATCTTGGGAGAATCTCACAGAACTTACTGAATCAGCTGGTCCAGGCTCAGACTTTCAATCCTCTTGCCTCAGCCTCCCAGGATGCTAGAACTACAGGCACGTGCCATAACCAGGAATGATTTCTTACTTATCTCCCAACCTTCAGTACCACCCCAGGATGAGCAAAGAATAAGGGGTATTTGGAGGATCTTTAACCAAACGGCGCTTTAGTCCCTGGTTTCCTAGGATAGTTTAAGTGCTCCCTGTCTCCCTTTGTCTTTGTTTCATTTCTCTCTCTTGGTTTTAAAATCCTCCCCTTGGTTCAGCCTCAACTTCCTGATCCCTGTCCTATGCGAAAGACCATAAGAGATGTGGAAGTTGGGCCAAAATCTCAAAATCACTGGCTCCAGGGATCCTCCCGCTCCAGTGCATCAAGTAACTGGACTACAGGCGTGTGCCGCCATCGCCAGCCTTCCTTTCTCCTTATTTCTGATCTGTCCCACAAGCCCGTGAAATCTTTTCCAGACAAATCTCTCACACTGGCTCTCCCCACGCTCGCATCGGCTCCATCGCGCTGATTGCGTCATTTCTGCTTTCTTTCAGGTGTCTGCTCCTGGGCCCAGCATATTTCTCTTGCTTCCGGTTTCCAAGGGCAGGACCAGGGCTGGTCAGCTATGAAAATCTGCGAGGGACCGCAGGGAAGGCCAGCCCCTTGGGGAACATGTGGGTCACCGGTGTGTCTGTCTCAGCCTCAGTCCTCTTTCTTGACCCTTAGCTTTGCAAAGACAAGTGGCACAACTCCCTCAGACAGACCTTCAGGAAGACCAGAGGTATCACCAAGCATAGGAAGGGAATTTCCTCATCTATGGAACATTCCTTTGAAGGGAAAGTTAAGATTCACAAAGAGCTGCATGCAACTTGTCTAATTGCATTTGTAGGACACAGGCCCTAAAGTCCTGTGAGGCTTTTCAGCAAACTTTAAATTGCTTCTGGGATTAAAACCAGCCCCTGAACAGAGTCTAAATTGCTGGAAGGCAGGGTAAGGGGCAAAAAGCAGAAGGCGGCTGAGCCAACAGGCCTAGAGTAACCGCCATGAGAAACTGGGAAGTGGCTTCACAAGTTGTCCTTGCACTAGCCTTCTATGAGGCTGAGAAGATGAGGAAAATGATAAGCTAGAGATACATTTCCTTTACTTTGCTGTGCAATTTGAAGAGATGATTTAATTCCACGTATAGAATTTGCTGCATACTTCCAGCCCCAGTAGGGCTAACCCAGGGATGGTCGAGCTAGACAAGTAAGACAACTATTTCTCCACCCCAGGGCCTACCAGAATCCTCCCTGCCTGGAGACTTTCTGTCTGGGTGAACCTCTATCCCCACATGACTTTCTCCACAGTGGACCTAGAGTGAACTCTTTCTGTCCCAAACCTTCTTTGGGTAAGTGAGGAGGAAACTAAAGGTGAGAATCCATGGACAAGTGGAATGCAAGGTGGGAATTTCCTCCCCAGCTTCTCTCTCTCCAAAGGTTTTTGTTCTTTGTTCTTTTTTTTTTTTGACCAACGATTGAACTTAGGACCTTGCACTTACCAGGCAGGAACAATGCTACTAAGCTACATCTCCAGCCCCTCTATAGGTCTTTGTAGGAGACAGGGATCAGATGTGTACTGGGTATTAAGCCAGGAGCAGAACGTTTGGGAGGGCAGAACACACAGGAAGGACATTAGAAGAAGAAAATTTCCACTCAGGGTAAAGGCAAACTTCCTCCTAATCAAGACTACTGAGAAAAAGTTTGAGAGGCATGAGTTCTATTTACCTAGTATTCAAAGCAAAATGGGAAAATTGTGTTTCACAGAATCTAGTCATATGGTGAAGGAGGAGGAGAGAAGATATTACTTTATGATGTTCTTACCGAGTCAGCTTCTCCAGTTAAATCTTTTAAAACAAGTCTCTTTTTCCCCAAATATTCCCATTGCCTACAGTGACTCTCTGATAATCACACAAGGAAAGCTTCAAACTGGATCTGATTCTCTTACCAATTTTCTCCAGCCAGCAACAGTGCGCTGGTTACAGATGCACTGTGTGGAGCTCAGGCCCTGTCCCTGCCCAATCCCTGCCGTGGGGCCAGTATCTTAAAGAATGTGGTATGTGCCTCTATTTCTCATGAGTGTCCTAGGATGAGTGAGGAAGACCAAGACTTCATAACTGGTCCTCTAGTTCTCAGTAGATCTGCGCTGCAAGCATGGGGATATAATCTAAGTGACAAGGGAAGGGACCCTAGAAAAGTGAGGGAACAGCTGGCCCTATCCTGACCACCCGGGGTCCACTTTGAGCTCCACTTTCCTCATCTCTAACCTAAGAGACCAAGGCCTGAGAGTATCTCTCAGGTACTGGATCCACAGCTACAGTGATGGAAGTACACTCCTCACTCAGTGTCTCCTCTGATCAGGCCTTTTTGCAAGGCTGGGTAGAGCTGGCTACTTTGCTCCGGAAACAGCATTACCAGGCCACTGCCTGGGCTTTAAGACCAACTAAGATCAAAATGCCTGAGTGGAGCTGTGACTCAGAAAAGAGAAATCCAACTTCACAGTTCCGTCACAAAAGTCGCACAGGAGCCATGAAGGACAGCTGACTTTTTAAAAAATTTCTGCTCTTTAAGGGATTTGAAGCCAACTGGGGAAACTGTAGTCAAACTTTCTAATCTGGACCAATGCTGTTAGAGAAAGAGGACTTGGAACAGCTTCCGTAAGGCTCTTCTTGCTGTGCGGACCAGAGCCTCCTTCCTGGCAGTGCAACTAAGAGGAAATCACAAACCCACAAAAAAGGCAGTATAAATCAGGCACCAGATAACAAATACAAATTCTTGGTAAACCCTACTCTTCATGCCTTCTGCTCATCATATTCTCCTCATGTCAGACTCCAAGGAGAGCTGAATTATCATTGGAAAATTGTTATGAAATGACAGAATTGGAGTAAGGGGACTGGGTCAAATGATGCCAGCAGCCAGCATCTCTGAGTGTGACAAGCTGAAGTCCTCAGGATGCTGCTAGGGCAATTCAAAGCCAGGGAGGGCTGGACAGAGAAGCCTACCCCCCGGTCAGTTCTGGGGCCATTCAGCATCCCCAGGGTTCCTCTTTTATAGTTTTCATGTACACCTACATGAAGGGGTGTGTACATTCTTTCCTTCAATTTGTCTTTGAGACAAGGACTCACTGTGAAGTTCAGGCTGACCTTGAACTCACTATGTAGGCCAGACTGGCCTCAAACTCATGAAGATCTGCATGCATCAGTTTCAAGGTCCTGGGATTACAGATATGTCCCACCAAGCCTGGCTCCTTAAAGTATGTTAACTCCATTGAGCTGACTATAATTCTTCCATAGATCATGGTTGTTTTGATTTCTACTGAATGCTTTTCCAGCTTGGTCTATCCTGACTTTTAAGGTAACTACAGCAGACAACGAATATTATCCACTGAATGCTAATATAAATTAGAATCTGTGCAGGTACATTTAGTTATAAGTTCTGGAAAAATGTCCTTATAATATCCACCTAATGGTACCTATAAATGTGTTTGCTATCCTCAGCTTTCCTGGGAGTGGAAGACCTTTAAAATGCAAGTAGCAAACCAATCTACTGCTGCTGAATTTGTCTTACTGGGGTTGTCAAATCAGCCAAAGCTAGAGAAAACATTCTTTGTGCTCATCCTGTCAATGTACCTGGTGATCCTGCTGGGAAACGGGGTCCTCATCCTGGTGACCATCTTTGACTCCCACCTGCACACGCCCATGTACTTCTTCCTAGGGAACCTCTCCTTCCTGGACATCTGCTACACGACCTCCTCCATTCCTCTGGTCCTGGACGGTTTCCTCACTCCCAAGAAAACCATTTCTTTCTCTGGCTGTGCTGTGCAGATGTTTCTGTCCTTTGCCATGGGAGCCACAGAGTGTGTGCTCCTGGGCATGATGGCATTTGATCGCTATGTGGCCATCTGCAATCCCCTCAGGTACCCGGTGATCATGAGCCAGGCTGTCTATGTGCCCCTGGCCATCAGCTCCTGGGTGGCTGGTGGGACCAACTCCTTGGTGCAGATCTCTCTTGCGGTACAGTTGCCCTTCTGTGGGGACAATGTCATCAACCATTTCACCTGTGAGATCCTGGCTGTCTTGAAGTTGGCCTGTGCTGACATCTCCATCAATGTGATCAGCATGGGTGT
>PVIR01039462.1:0-13889 GCA_004026965.1 Petromus typicus
AAAAAAAAAAAAAGAAGTGAAACTTAAAAATGGTAGTGATTACCAGGTTATCTGTATGAAAGAAATTTAAATTTTTTAATATAGAAAGATTTTAATTTTAAGTAGGTTGAGTCATTTCTATTTACAAAGTGGTTACAACTTAGAAAAAGCATAATCTATGTCTGTGGAAAAGTGAAGGTATCTAGAAGCCGAGTAAAACACCTGCAGAGAGTGAACCACACTGAATGTTTAGGTAGGGACTGCAGCCAGGTGGAGGAGCTTAGGTCCATGAATACCAGGTGAAGGACTAAATAACTTGCAGATGTTGTCACCCTCTGTTTATCCTAATGCCAAGTCTCAGCTTTTCCTTGAAGCTCGATGAAGACAATCAAGTACCACGGGGAAAAGCAATGAAGAAAAGCATGTTCTTGGATTCAGAATGCTCGGGTTGGAATTATTGTCTCATCTACTATTTGTATGACCTATGTCAAGTTTTTTGTTCTCTCAGACTTAGGCTCCCAGGTGAGAATATTATAGTACAAAACACTTCTTCCCTATGACCCATTTAAGATATGACAAACATCCTAAAAATGATAAATTATTCACTTCATGTTGGTAAGAGAAACATAGCAAGAGGCAGGTAATTAGAACAAAATGAGTAATTCATTGTCATTTTGTGCTATTAAAAATCATATTTCAGGTCTGATATAAGGAATAACAGCTTAATTTTTGCAAAATATAAGACACAACAGCTAGATTTGTCTTCTGTGTTAATCTTTCCTTACAATTCATAGAATTAGGTCATATCTAAATAAAGGAGACATGGACTCAAAATGTAGCATATTCTTAGTAACAGGATGTGTACAGCTTAACATGACAACACTGGTGAACTATTTTAACTCTTTAAAAATATGCAACTGTGGAAATATTAATGGTTATCACCCACTCAAGTCGCTAAACATCTGGGTAATCTGTAAGTCAGCCTGTGCTATAAAGATCAGAGACATATGTGAAGTATTGAAAATGGGCTAACTGTTCTATTTTGAAACCGATGAATGGGGTTTATTTATGAGAACTGAATCATTGACTTATTTCAATCCACATAATTAGAAATTTCAGTCATATCCTTGAAATTTGCAAACAGAACTTTTACTTCAATGCTTTAACATTTACAAATGAATACCATTATAGGAAATTTTGGGGTTCATTGGAGGATACCTAGCAGAGGGAATCTTTGTGCTTTGAGTATAAGTGTTTTATAAAATAAAATGAATGGTAAAATTAACAGTGGTGCCCAGGATACTCAAACTACTTCATGCAGTTTATACACATGGCTTTGGTACATTCCTTGAAGAATGTGTAACTCATAACCCTCTGAAAGGACCACCAAATAGGGTGAATTAAATAAACAGAAAAAGTATGGTTTGATCTTTTTAAGTAGCATTGATCCAGTTGTAAGGTTTTGAAATTCTTGATGTACTAAATTGCTGTCACTTTACTTTCTATCTGTTGGCAATTGCAAGTAAGTTTTAGCCTAATCAATGTGATTATCTCCCCATGTTATCAAAAGTGTTAAAATAATAGGATATTAAATCTGTATGTTCACATTTTTGTACCTATCAATTGGAATTGATGTTACAGTGGTTTATTGCTGTAACTAAACGTCTCTCTTTTTCTACCAACAGATAAAAGTGAAAAACTCCCAGTGAAGAGAGCAGAGGCAATCATAAAGCAAATGCAATGGCTGTCTTTAACACTTACTAGTTTTAATGAAGGATTCATGCTATGTCTCTTCATAATCATTCTTGAAATCTACCCAAAATCATGGGGTGTGAAGACAAGGAAGAGATGCTTGTAACATAAAGTGTTGCTTTGTGGGTTTGTAATGGGAGATAATGTGGTCACAAATTTCAGGTTTGGTTGTTATCATTTAGAGCCAGTGATATGTCATGCCTTGCCTGTGAGACCCTGTGACTGAAAAAGAGCAGTTTCTCTCTAATAATTGTGTCAGATGTGCTTCAGCAACGGCTGCTCCCTGAACATACAGAAAGTGGGAAATGACAGCACACATGTAGAGTCTCCTAGCACATGTCACCATCTTGCACTCTTCTTCAAAAGGCAGCAATTGATCACTGCTGCCCAGTCAGTCTGTTGAAGCACACACAAGGTTACAAAAGAGTAAGTATATCTGATACTTGCTCCTGAGGAATATCCTAAAACAATCTCATAAAATCATGAAAGAAAAGCCCTGGGCTAGAAACAGGGGCAGTTGAAATCTCCAGTTGTTCAAGCCTAGAAGCAGATAGCTCCTCTTTTGACTATTTTTCTCTGTCTTCCACTAAACCTGAAAAGCACTCCCACTTGCTCTGCTGGTGAAAGTTATACCCAGCTAATAAAATGAAGTGTGCTTCTCAACTTATTCAGGCCCAATTATGTTGGAAGACAGCTAAAGGTGAAAGTCTTATGTACTGAATAGCACTGGAGACCCTGCAGTCTAGTGGGGGATATATTTAAAGGGCACCGTGAAGCTCAATTTACAGAAATTGACTGAAAATTGCTGCCAAGTGGGTGAGCAGACAGCGGTTATGAGCATCCATCCACAGAGTGGGTTTTTCAATTTGAGAGAAGAGAGTAGTACAACATCAGACAGTGATGGCTTCTAGGCTGTCATCTCCAAATCCAGAGAATATCCTATGAACACCTCTTGTTTTGATTGACTTGGTCCAGATTTGTGAGTGATAAACATTTTCTCTCTCCAAATGATTTCAATACATAATAGGAAATATCATCTTTAAAATATTCATTCTGAGTTGGTCATCGTGGTTCACACCTTAATTCCAGCACTTGGAAAGCAGAGGCAGGATGTTTGCCATGAGTTTGAGACCAGCCTGGGCTACATAGTGAGTTCAGGGCCAGCCTGAAGTACAAAATGAGATCCTGTCTCAAAAAACTATATATATCTGTCTATCTGGCTATCATCTATCTATCTATCTGTCTATCTATCTATCTATCTATCTATCTATCTATATTATGCAGCCTGGTACTATCCATACTATCATTTTATAATTGATTCCCATTTGTAAATATCTTGGCTAAATGATTGGAATGAAATTCCTGGGACTTTTCCTCATATGGTCTGCCATCCCTACTGGACTCTGTCAAACTTTTGGCTTCTGAGCTGTTATTTGTATCAGAGATGCTAGAAAAAGTTGTATGTCATTTTACACTAACACTTCCTGTCCATGCTTCTTATCACTTTACCCCTAATTTTAAAAAAATCAGAGTCTTATATCCCAAGGAACTATTTCAAAGCTTTTTAAGTTGATCTTTAGTCACAGAAGTCAATTATTATTTGAACTTCCCCAATTAATGACTTCCTGTGAGACCTTGTATTGGAAGTGACTTTTAGCCATTTTGACAGAATTTAACTTTGATATTCAGGTCAGTTTGGCCTCCTCCTGCTTTCTCAGCTAGCAGGCACTTGAACTTTCACTCACATTTTTCTGCTAAGCTCCTGCTGACGGGCCTCTCTAGACACCATTCAGTAGGCTGACTGAAATATAACCTCACTCCAGGTCAAATGCCTTTAAGCTGAAAACCGTTTCCAAGAAGGATGAAAATCTCACATATTTCAAGTTTGTCTGTTTGGCAATGTTGAGATAAGAACAATGACAGAGACTTGTTTGTTTGTTTTTCTTTCTTTCTTTCTTTTTTTGTGTTTTTAGAAGTCAGAGGTGAAGAGTTCTAATATGTAGTATTTCTTAAGGTTAGAAATCTATTCATCATACAGTGAAATATGGGATAAATTATCTGAATTATGGTATAAATTACTTGAAATATGGGATAAAATTATTTGAATAATTGATGGATGAAACACAAGGTTAATAGATTGAAAGTATGTTAATGAAATAATATGATTCTGCTTTCAATGTTTTAGTCAAAATTATAAACATGAACTCTCACTGATGCAGTAACTATGTATGCCATAGTTTAAAAAACTCTGTCTTGTGTAAGTCTACCCTTAATCAGTTTTTGAAAGATAGCCCAGTAAATATTTTATCCTTATTGCACTGTTTCCCAAGGTTAACATTAGTTTGTCGTATTTTATTAAATTGCATAATAATCAAAGCTATTGAAATTATGTTTAAATTCTGTGGGTTAGAGGGAAGGGAATGGTCGTCACTTTTCCCTTTATATAAAAACAGTTGGTCTTCTTGGCTAAAAACCATTTGAAAAAGTAGAAAGATATTTTCTTCTGAAATAGCTTTGACATTTTTATTGTACATAAACAGTTTCTTGGGACATAAGATTTGGCACTTTTACTACACAAAGATAATTTCTTGGAATATAAGACCCAGACATTTTTACTGTGGGTAAAGAGACAAGATGAGCAGAAACAGTGAAGGTGCTGGAATAATATGACCTATAACCTCTCCCAGAATCTCTGAAGAAAATAACCTCGCTCCGAAACTTGGAGCTGGATGAAGATTCTGGATGAATCTTGTTGTATCTGAGTGGTTGTTAATCATTGCAGAGAGTAAGATGAGGCTCTGCTTGAAGGGCACAACCTTGGTGAGGATAGAGCCCAGAGAAGTGGAAAATAAGCTGGAGTCAGTAAACAAACAGTGATTTCATACTTTTGCTTTAGGTAGCTCTCTCTTCTGCACAATTAACTACCCAATATTGCTTCCTATGTATTGACTCCTCAAAAGAACACAGTTCTTACAAATGTTGAAAGATTTGGGCTTTATTTTTTTCTATTTTAAAGTAATAGATATTTTTTTCCAACAGGGAGAAATGATTGACACAAGTTAGAGACCTTGAAACATCTAAGTTGAGTCATATGTACATTATGTATAACATCATGGTATTAATACTTGCAGTTTAAGATCTTATCTAATAACTCAGTTCTCATAATTAGTTCTATATTACATTTTTTTATTTTAAAGAAAATATGTCTAACTGGAAACATTATATCAAAAAGATTGCAATGGGAAGCTCATTTTTAAAAAATTATTTTAAAATGGTTTTAATTTCAATTTCATTTATTCCTTATTTGTTACTCAACTTTATTATGCAATTATTCTATTCTATATTCTACTCTGTATGAATACTATTCTATATAAATTTTATATTTCTTACTTCTAGATATCTTCTACATATAACATTTATGAACAACCATGGCAAAAATTATATATTTTTTTACCTTAGAATTATCTTAGTTACTTTCTACTTTCCTGGAATAAAACACCAGACACTCACAATTTAAATGAGGAGAGATTTACTTTAGCTCATTATGTAGAAGTTTCAGACCATAGTCAGCTGGTCCAAGACAGGGTGGCATGCAGAGGGGCATGGTGGAAGAAAAACAGATGATGGCCAGAGGCAGGAAACAGAGAGAGATGAAGAGAGGAGAGAGGAAGTTGCACTTTCCCAGGCCACGCCCACAATGACCCATGTCCCCCAACCAGGCTTTACTTCCTGGCATCAAATTTAGTATGAATTCATCTGTAGATTAATCAGTCCACTGATGAGTATCACGTTACCATCCTCCAATCAACTCTCAAGATCCCTATCTATGAATGCACAAGGCTTTGGGAATATATCTATGTCTATATCTATCTATCCATATATATCTATATATATATATATATATATGTGTGTATATATATATATATGTATGCGTATATACGTATATATATATCACAATACATATATGGATGTATTCATACATATATGTACAAAATATTAAATGTTTTACTCTATATTTACTATAAACCACACTCTTTGTCCTGCAGTGCTCTGCATCAGTGGGGAAAATTTTCATATCAATCCTCTCTGGGAACAGAACTGTTTTTTATGGCTTCTTTATTCTGGAACTGCCTACTCTGCACCTGTGGTAAACTTTACCACATTTGTTCCAGGCAGCACTATGATTACTCAACTCATTGGTGAAGAAACTTTAGCAAATTTGATTTTGGTCACAACACTGTTTTTATTTATTTATTTTGAGACAGGGTCTCACTTTGTAGTTGAGGCTGGCCCTGAGCTCAGCCTCAAACTCACAGCAATCTGCCTGCCTCTGCCTCCTGAGTACTGGGATTAAAGGTGTGATTCACCACACCCGGAACTGTGGTATATGGTTCTGATTGCTGGTGGGTGTGAGTCTCCACACCCAACATTGTTATACTTGATTACCAGGGATGGGACCTGGGCCCTTGCACTTGCAAGGCAGGCACTTGGACTATTGGGCTAAATCCCTGGCTTGACAACACTGTTTTTTTGGAGGCTGAGTTATTCCTTTGTTTTTCATCTTTATAGTATGAGTATTAAGACTGATTTGTTTATTCTACTTTGCTTGGGATGTTACCATAGTCACTGAAGACTGAATCCATGTCTGTACCATGCTAGCATTTGACGCTCCTGGAGGAATGGATGAGATATAAGGGTATGTGCAATTTCCTGTCCCAGTGGAGAGAATAGTCACATGCTTCCACCTTCTTCCTTGTCACCAGGCATATCAGGAATTGTAAGGTGTAGCTGTGTAGCCCAGGTCTTCCTACAACCTGGAGGGGACCTCTAGCTTTAAGGAGGAGAGACTTGAAACTGTCACAGCCTTGTTCTTGGGGTGACAATATTTGCATTATGACTTCATGCCTTCCTCTTTCCCTGTTGTTTTCCATTTCTCTTTGGGTTAAGACAATCTAACCATTTACTACATTTCTTTCAGAGGACATGGAAGAGCACATGTAGTACCAACTTAGTTAGATATCAAATATTATATTAAGCACTAAATTGAAAGTTATGAAGTATATACAACTGTACCTCACACCAAATGTTTAAAGAATATTAAACCATACCCTAAATGTTATCTATGGCCTTAGAGACTTTTGTACTATGTGCTAAATTAGGTTCAGAATTCACTAAATAGATAATGTGAACCTGTTACATGAATAGAGTTAAGTTTTCCATGGATGCATAGAATTTGAAGACAAAGAAACTTTCCTCAAGTCATTTACTATCCACCTGAGAACATCCAGTGAAAAATCAC
This sequence comes from Petromus typicus, assembly GCA_004026965.1. Taxonomy (NCBI): domain Eukaryota; kingdom Metazoa; phylum Chordata; class Mammalia; order Rodentia; family Petromuridae; genus Petromus; species Petromus typicus. The sequence continues at coordinate 7,031 of PVIR01039462.1, forward strand.
CCGAAGGGACAATGATATAGGACCTGTCACAAGACTGAAGAAAAAAGATTTTTGTCTTACTTTGGCCACTTTGTGTATATTTAATGAGAACCCCTTCTATCACAGGTTTTCAAAAGGACAATTTCTTGAATAACTGCTTTTATTCCATGTAATTTATAAAATATTTAATTATAAATACACAGTTATATTATTAAATACAAAACACTTCTATTTTGGGCTACTCCTCTGAGCAATATTTTATAACCTTGCCTCTTTGATTCTATTTATCAAGGAAAGGTATAATTTGACAGTTGCTACTGTCATACATTTCTTTTCTTTAATGAAACAAAAAGAGTGGCTTTCAGAGTTGAAGCTTTTAATCATTTCAAACTGTTTGAAGATACAGTGTTAAAAGATTTTACCTACAATATCTGGTCCTATAAGTTCTTTGCCACAAATATTTTCTTGAGCTATTTTTTTCTTACACTTTTAAACCAGAAGACTTACACGGCACTATTTGAAATTTATATAAGCAGATATTCATAGTTATTGTTAAGATTTCTTTACATGATTCAATTTCTTTGTTTGTTTGGTTTTTGTTTGTTTGTTTTTTTGAGACAGGGTTTTGCTTTGTGGTTTAGGCTGTCCCTGAGCTCAGCCTCAAACTCACATCACAGCAATCCTCCTGCCTCTGCCTCCTGAGTGCTGGGATGACAGGCGTGAGCCACCACACCCAGCACTGTGGTATGTAGTGCTGGTTGCTGCTGGGCATGAGTCTCCATGCCCAGTATGGTATGTAGTTACCGAGGATCGAACCTGGGCCCTTGCTCTTGCAAGACAGGCGCCAGAACCACTGAGCTAACTCCCCAGCCACATGATTTAATTTTTTGACAAAATTTCTTCATTGTGAAACTGTTTCCCCAAGTTGATAGAATCTTTGTAGAGAAGAAACTTATTCTCTTTTGCCATGTTAAGGCAAAAATCAATGAATTAAAATACTTATATCTTTATTCAAACATACTTCCACATAAGAAAGTGTGACTGAAGTAGTCTCTATATCTTTACCTTTAATCCTTAAAAAATTTCGAAACCACAACAAATGATTATTTCTTTTTTTCTCCTTACTCACACAGAAAGCAGTAATTAGTTCTTTTATTTGTTTTGATTCATTTCTTTTAATTATACTTCATATCTACAATGTAAATAAGAATATAGTAATGAAGATAAAAAATGCCACTGAAAAGTAATATTACTTTATCTTCAGAAACAGCATAAAGATAGAATTTATAATGTATGTGAAATATAAAAGCGATATTTACCCTTTCAGATCTCCAGTCCATTCCTCCCCAACTCTCCCCGGAATCAGTGGAAAACACTAGTCCTTTTCAGGTCAAACTTTTAAAATGTTTTTTGGCTATTTGAAAAGTAACTCATTTTATTGAAGGTGCAGCTGAAGTTCTATGTCTTCTTTTCTTAAGTATAGTTTTCCAAACTTGAAAGATTGTTGAAAGTCATTGTTCTTGTCTTTTAAACACACTCTCTCTCTCTCTCTCTCTCTCTCTCCCTCTCTGAATTTTCCTAAAGCACAGATGGTCTAATTTTGAACTTTAATTTCACCAAGTAGATAATCATCTTATAATCATGAATAGGAGGCTGATTTCTTGCCAGCTCTTTCCACCTTTAACACTACCATCATTGATGTTTATTGATCTGAGTCTCCTGCATCAGAGCACTTAATTAATTTCAAACACAGAAAAATATTTTGGGATTTTATATTCAAGATCTCATTGATTTCTTGTCCTGCAGTTTTAATCAGATTTGGGAAAAGGGAAGATTATGTTAGGGCTGTCTACTCATCTACCAGTTAAAAATGTTATAAGCTCAGTCATTAGGAAACCCTTCATTTGTTTAATGTATTTAAGCCTTGAAGTAACCAATTATACAGTGTGGGCATTAACATAATAATATTTAGTTCAAACTCCAGAATGAGTGTGTACTTTAATTAAGAGACATAGCATGTATCTCACACAAGCATTTAAATATAGAGGACATTTTCTGAAGTGTATATTCAAATCTTTAGTTCACCTGCCCATGTAAGGCAATAGTAATTTGGGGGGAGGGGGCAAATTCCAACATCAAAGTATTCCTCTGAAATCAATGAGGCCTGGGAACAAGTTTCTGTACTCTCCCTTTGTAATAATCCAAATAGTCAAAAATATTACTTTAAACTTTCTTCTCCAAAGGCAGTCCATTGAACTGCTGTTTTATGGTACAACAGTGACAACCAGTGGCTGCTAGATTTCATTTTAGGTTGACAACTTATTACAGAGTTTATGTAGATGAACAAGTAACTGCCTTTAGCACTAATAATCAGCCCTCATAAGTAACTCACATCTTGTTCATCTTCATTGCATTTTTCACTAAAATTAGGTAGAGATTTTCCATTTAAGAAATCATTTGTTAATTATATGTCTGAGAAATAGATTAAAATGGCTTTATTAAGATATTACTGCAGAAACTATTGAGAGGTGACTAAGAAGTTCTTGATGAGGTTTGTGCTATGTAAAATGAAACACACACTATTTTTTTTTCTTCTCTGTGTAAGAACAAGAAAAAACCTCTTAGATATACGAAAAATGAAACACTCTATGAATAGACATTTGGAGTCTGTATAATTATTCACTACCTAAACATCCCAGATTGGTCTTTTCTTCCTTCCTGAAAGGCCAATTATTGGTTTCAAATAGAAAGTTTAGTGGACTAGAGCTTTTCTCAGTGCAATGGCCTGAAAAATGTGGAATTCACCTCTGAATTATGGACTTCAAGGGATGCCAACAATTTAAAATGAATGACATAATCCGTGGGTTTGTTTTAAAATTCTTTGGATAGTCTACTAATAAATTCCTGAAGCTCTCTCAGAGATTCCACGATCTGGATAACCCACCCATTCCCCTTTTGCCTCTAATATCTATGACCTTCCTACTCTGTGTCAAACTGTCATTTTTTTTTTTTTTGAAAGTCTAGCTCCAAACCTTCATTTCCTCCTCACTGGCTCTGCTCTATGAGTGCTTATGGCAAATTTGCTTCTGTAATCATAACTTGAACCCATCTGGGGATGAGATTGGCTACAAGCTTAGTATTTCCACTTAAAATATTCATGATTAGCATGCACAGAAGGAGTAGAATTAGGATGAATGTTTTTGGAACAGTACAGATAAATCCTCATAAATGTAGTACAACAGCTCTGAAAACGCACAGTGCAGAAATGTAATGAAGCTGAACTCTGTAGAGAGTTTGGTATTCTCAGTACCATGCCTCTCCTAATGAACTCATTTAGATTAGAAAATGGATTTAATATTTTATTGGAATTAACCTGAGCCAGTAAAGAGGATTACAATTTCTTTCCATAAATATAGTGATATTACAGGGTGAGGTAGCATGTTACATGAATATTAAGCACTTTATGAACATTGTCATAAAGCCAAAAGAAGTAAGGTGATTGTAGTTTAATACAGTAGTACTGTTCTTACAATAATTAATTTGAGCAGTAGTCAAGGAATGTTTTCAAAAGATTAAAAATCTTTTTTTTTGTTGTTGTTTTTTTGCTTTTCAGATCAAAATGCCCCATGCTTAAAATTAAACTCAAGTTAGAACATGTAAGTAGCTAGCCTCAGGAGAGGCTGTATTTTGTCTAGTGATAAATAAACAGCAAACAAACTTGCTAAAAGATATGAAACAAAAACTGTAGGTTTTAAAGAAAAGGTCATTTCTCCCACTAATCTGAAAAAAAAAGGAGTCTATTTACTCATATGTGACTATTATCTATCAAAGAATAGAACATACTGCATTAATACTTGAGTTCTTTTCCTTTATTCTCATCATTTATTTTCAGCTCACTTACCCATGTTCTTTTTCTATGACAAGTGGATGTTTTCCCCATTTTTCCTGTGAAATTCATAAAATATTCACGGATAGTCTATAGAAGAAGAAATTCATGAGTTATCAAAGGATATATGCTCTCTTCCTCCATTACTACTGTCTAGCCCCAAGCTACTTCCTAACATTATTTTTCTTTTTAAAAAAAAGCCTAGCTGATGTATTATAAGCAAGGGAACTAATATCATACTTTTTTAATCTTAAAGAAAATATAAACTGCAACACAAACCCCATGAATCCTTAAACAGAGGGTAAGCATTGGCCCTGGAGTGCCATTTTTACCCATTTTGTAGAGTCAGCTGCTGCGCATTTGTGCACCCAAGCATTCACTGATTTTACAGGATAAGGTACAGAGAGCGCTGCATGCTGGAGATCGAGGTTAGGACTCGAGGCTGTGCAGAAATCTTCTGATTAAAGCTGAACACGCACTGTCAAGCTCTTTAGGCATGTGCACAAACAGAGTTTAAGCCTTTCACCCCTTCTCCATCCAACTTACGGTAGGAAAACTTTCTTACTTTAGCTGAATTTCTCTCTAACCTCCAGATACAAAAATGGTCTACAACAGATGACCTTTTAAGCTACAGTCACACTAAAGGTCTGAGATAATGTCATTAAGTTGGAGCTAAGGAAAATCAGGTGTTTGCTGAGTATGTAGGAACAATAGGCCTCAAATATGAGATGTCAGCACCAATGCAGAGCACCTGGTGAAACGGTAGCAGGAAGGCTGGTCCGACCTGGCACAGTAGACCTTCTAGAGGCAAGTACTGGAGTGTGCATGAGGGAAAGCCTTCTGTGGAGCTCCTGAGGGGACAGGAGGAAGGAACACAGGAGAAAAGGGCCATGAAAGGGGACTGAAAAGGAGAAATTGCCAGGAACTTGGAATCAATGAGCTTTATAAAATTCTAGGCTCAGTGCTTTTGCTCTACTTCTCTTTCATTTCCTTGTTCTTATTTTTAAGTTATCTTTTGGTTGCATGTTTCATCTCTACCAGCCAGAAGAAACTTTAACTTTTTTATGTTGCCTAAAATGATCTGACAGAAAGGTATATCTGACTATTAAGCCAAACAAATGAGTTTGGAAAGGGATTTCTTAAATTTCTGTGTTAATACATCAATAGCCTGGCTGACAGTTCAGAGCACTGCCTTGGTATATGTAAAATTATATATAAGAAAAATGTTTAGTATATATATACTATTTATGTCTAAACATTTATATATATATACTAAACATTTATATACTATATAAATATATAGTATATATATAGTATATATATACTAAACTATATATATATACTAAACATTTATATATATATATACACACACACACACACACATATATATATATATATTATTAATGTCTAAACATTTTTCTTTATCTAAGATGAAAAGATATAAGATAAATAAATAACATGACAAAATTTTCATACCCTTGACTGTGGACGATGTTCAAATTTAGCTAGGACAAATACGCTGTGTGCCTATTTCCTAGGACCCAAAAAATGCCATGGGCCTCTGTAGGTGGACCTGGTAGAAGTAAACTGAGCTCTGAACAACCCCAACCTAATCCATGCTTGGGCTCGACCTGCCTCCTCCGCTTTGGGCTCTCGTGACTCCTCCTTGACAGACATAAATGGTTTTGCCCTTAGATTACCCCTAACCAGTCACCACATAGCATAACCCCTTTATCCCCTTCCTCATCTACTAGCCGCTGCATGTCATAGAATATGTATCCCATGCTCAATAAAGCAGAACTTCGCTGGTATCTGGTGTATGTGACGGCGCGCTCGGCCTTCCAGATCTGAATCTGTGCTCCTTCAACTACACTTGGTGGTCAGTGCAAAGCAAAAAGAGTAGGAAGAGACTTAAGAAGCTACAAGCATGTGCTCATTTTCTCCTCTTTGGGCTTATGTCTAATGAAAGAGATGCTGCATTGCATAAGGATCAGCTTCTAACCTATGCTGCCTTTGGGTATTTTAAGGGAAAGGATTTGTAGGCTGGTTTCTTCCAGGTTATGAATCAGCTTACAAGAAGTAAATTTAGCAGTTCACAATACATAGACTATGCAAAAGAAGCAAGTGGGGTAAGTGGTATAAGAAGCCACTAGATAACAAAAGACATTGCTCAAGATCAAGAGAAAAGAGTAGCAGCCGTGTAGAAAGAGTCCATCGGTGTGGCTATGTTAATTTACATCTTTCCCTTTCTCTCACATACTTTTTAATAATTTTCGGGCTAGGGATTTAGCTCAGTGGTTCCAGTGCCTGTCTTGTAAACGCTAGGACCCAGGTTCGATGCAATACTGGGTGTGGAAACTCACACCCAGCAGCATAAGTGCCACATACCACAGTGCTGGGCGTGGTGGTTTACACCTGTAATCCCAGCACTCGGGAGGCAGAGGCAGGAGGATTGCTGTGATGTGAGTTGGAGGCTGAGCTCAGGGCCAGCCTGAACCACAAAGTGAGAACCTGTCTCAAAAAAAAAAAAAAATCATGTTGTTCCCTTAGCCAAACATATGCTCAAGTTTTAACCCATATCAACTGTGAGTGTGGTTTTATTTGGAAATAAATTTAATTTTTGTTGATTAAATAAAATTGAAGTTCTTGAAGCAGGATGATTCTCAATGTAGGCAAGATCTTAAATTTAATGGCAGTTGTTTTTATAAATAAAATAAAAAAGAGAAGATTGAGTTATAGGAAACAGAGGAAGAATACATGTGCATACTGAGGCAAAGATAATATTTATTCTGCCATAAACCAAGGGACACCAGGGGCTATAAGGAAATGCAAAAAAGAGCTGGGTTTGGTGGCTTGCACATGTAATCCCAGCTCTTGGCAGGCAGAAGTAGGACAATTGCTGAGTTTGAGGCCAGCCTGGGTGACTTAATGAGTTCAAGGCAAGCCTAAGCTACAAAACAAGACCCTGTCTCAAAAACAAACAAACAAACCAAC
>PVIR01039463.1:0-14064 GCA_004026965.1 Petromus typicus
AACTGGCCTTGAACTTTCAGTGATCCTCCTGCCTCAGCCTCTGGGAGCTGGGATCACAAGAGTGCACCACCACACCCAGCACAGACCACTCCCTGGGGTAGGTGCTCAGTCTAGCAGCCCAAGAGGTGGGGAAAAGGTGGTATATATGATATGGTGATGTCAGGAGAGGGTAGTTCTGGGTCCTCTTCGGCCTCCCTCTATGTGATCTCTTGACTGCTTTGAACTCCCTTCTATAAAATGGGGTGTTCCTTGGGGATCAAAGTGAATGGCATGATTCTCTTTTATTTATTTATTTTTTTTGAGACAGGGTCTCGCTTTGTAGTTCAGGCTGGCCCTGAGCTCAGCCTCAAACTCACATCACAGCAATCCTCCTGCCTCTGCCTCCCAAGTGTTGGGATTACAGGCATGAGCCACCATGCCCGGCACTGATTACTGCTGGGGTGAGTCTCCACACCCAGTATTGTATGTGGTTACCGGGGAATCAAACCCAGGTCCTTGTGCTTGCAAGACAGGCGCCGGAACCACTGAGCTAAATATCTGATTCTCTTGCAGCTCCTAGATTTCCCCTGTGCGTGAATCCACAGCATCCTGGCATGTGGGGTGGGGCGTCTGTCTGGGGTGGATTTATAGACACAGCCACCCCTCTACTGATCAATAACTGGTATCAGGGTCACATCAAGGTCAAACACTCTCCCTGCCACTTCAGACCGGCTAGCCAGCGCCAAGCACAGTTTCAGGAACACCCAGACGTCGCGAGGAGCCTTCTTACCGGGCGCATACCGCCCGGGCTCTGGAAGCAGCGGTATTCTGGAAGAGTGAGCTGTTGTCCTGGAAAAACTTCTCATATTTCTCCAAATTCATGCTGGGATAAATCAGCCGGAACCCACCGCAGTTTTCCTTCTCGTATTTCTCGGTTTTCTGTAACCGCGCAGCCTGAAAACCTTTGGTCTCCTCCATCCTATCGGGAGGACCACACAGGGCTGCCATTAACATTGTCTTGGAAGAGGAGCTGGAGGTCATGCGGGGTCAGATGCAGGCTTCCTATATAATCCTGGGCAATCAGTATTTACTAAATAAAATTTAAAATGTTTCCCTGAAAGCAGGCTGGGGCCCTCCTTTCACAGTGCGCTCAGAGCTGGTTAAAAATCCTTCTGACAGTTCGCCAAATTCCTCCCTTTCCAAGAAACCCTCCCAGCGCCCTGCCTGGTCTGAGGAGGCAGACTGTCGCCGCCTCCCATTCACCGCCTTCGCCCCCGTTGCCCTCTCTGGAGAGCGACAGCTTGCGTTTTACTAAATTGGAGGACTTCTAAGAGAGCTGGATGAGCTTTTACGACCTGTGATGATCTCACCCTTCCTCACAGCCCCCTGGGGAGGCAGAGGTCAGGAAGGGAGGCGTGATGACCCCCTCTCTCCAGCAGGGAAACCAAGAACCACCGAGATGTCCAAGCCTAAGGGGCGGCCAGAGAATATGTCCAGGGGGCTGTTGGGGTCGGGGCTGCGGCTCAGCACAGTGCAGCCTCCGCCCTCCTTGGGGAGTTTAGTCAGCAGCACAGAGCAGGGGGGCCCAGAATCAAGCCCAAGCAATGGCCCAGTGTGCAGAGGTAGGGGACAGCAAGGTGATCTTGTGCAGTCACGTCCTGTGGTATGTTTGGAACATGATTGGACGACGGGCTAGGGGGCGGGGACAGGCCCGAAGGGGCGGTCTGAGGCGTGGCCTAGAAGGTTTATCTCCCTCCCTGGTTCCTCCCTTCAAATGCTGCTTCCTGTGCACCACTGCCTGAGCCGCTCTCCTCCGCCAGGCCCCTCCACAATATCCTTTTTCCTTATGCACTTGACTACGGTCGTAACCTCTGCAGACTGACGGTAAGACAAAACAAACTTCTCTCCTTGAAACTGTGGATGTCAGGTAAAGTGTCTCAGAGACCTGAAAAGTGACTAGGACGGGTCCCCGCCCAGTCTTCCTCTAAAGCTTCTGGAGCATGGCCATACGACACTTATTCTACCTCCTCATCCCTTTCCATGGAGGGCAGTGCCCCTGACCGTGCCAGGGGAACAGAAGTGCTACTTACTGCCTCAGAGCAAAAGCTCACTGCCAAAGCATTAGGCTGGCTGCGTCCTGGAGGAGGCCCAGGACTTGGTCTGAAAGCCTCAAGGGCATTTCCTGGGCCAGGCTCAGAGCCTTGGTGCCAGCCTCTGCTTATCTACTGAACCAAGAGCCATGTGGAAGGTAAAGGCTGCCTGGAGGCAGGCCCTCTGGCCACCTCAGTGGCATGGCATAGGACTGACAGATCTTTCCTTTAATAAAAATAAAAGATAGCCAGGCTTAGCGGCACATGCCTTTAATCCAAGCACTTTGGAGACGAGGCAAGAGGATCGCCCTGAGTTTGAAGCCAGCCAGGGCTACAGGGAGACATCATCTTCAAGAAAAAAAAGAGTTAACTGCATTTTGTGTTTTTATATTGGCGATTCCCAAATCTTCTCACAATTTAATCAATTCAAATCCATTATGTGTAGTTATAGGTCTGTAATTTAATCTTTTATTTCAAGGGACAAAGGCATATTCATAATAAAACCATTCACACGGCTACATCCTGCAACTATAAACTCACTTTCCAAATATGATTATTGTTTGTTAGAAATGAGCCTCCTGACTCGAGGCAAGATTCCTTTCTTTCTCTCTTTTCTTTCTTTTGGAAGCAGGGACTCACTACGTGGTTCAGGCTGACCCCAAATTCATGGCAATCCTCCTGACAAGTTACGATGCCAGACCTGGTGCTGGCTTTCCATGAAGCACCCCTTTGACTTCCCAGCAAGCTGAGGCACCACAACCTGCATCTGACGGGGGGAACAGGGGTGAGACTCGGGGGTGACTGAAAGGCTGCTGAGCTGCCACCTGGACCGGGGTTACTCTGAGTCAGAGGAGGAGGTCCCCACGTCGGGGCGCCGCTGTACCTGACCTCCCGAGAGTGACACTGCTGCAGGAACCGGCCCCGCTGCCGCTCCTCCTCCAGGACTTTCCTCTTGTCGCAGCTCCCCAGGTTGATGAGAACCAGGGTGTCATACAGCAGCCTGTCCTTCACCTCTTTATCCAATCGGGTGTCAGTGGAGAAGCTTGGAGAGTGGTTGACCTGTGAGGACAAGGCGGTGGCTGGTGACCGCACTGAGCACAGAGGAGGCCGTGTGACAGGCCACCGCACCGCCTCGACTCCAGGATGGGTGGTGGTGGCACACACCTGTCATCCCAGCACTTGGGAGGCTGAGGCAGGAGGCTCACTGTGAGCTCTAGGTCAGCCTGAAATGCAGAGCCAGACCCTGTCTCCGAAACGTATGCCCATAAATGAAGTGTGACCCTGGCATGTCCCTGACCCTGCATTGTGCCTGCCTGGCGCTCCTCGCCCTGTAGGTGCCTCCTGTGGGTCCAGCCGGGAAGGGAGGCCTCTCAGAAACCTCTTCCTCCTCTCAGCCAGGAAACCTGCTGGGAGGCTCCACTTCCAGCACTCTGAGGGCCTGGAACTGAGTATACGGACCCCTGAGAGCCAAGTGACCCTGAGCACCAACGGTGGGCCCAGCCTGGAGGGCACAGTTCCCCTTCCGGGGAGGAGGGACTGTCACCAGAGGCACAGCCGACATAAGCCTGCACTCCAAGAGCAGCTGGGCCTTGGGAAGCCGGGATCCTCCAATTCCCAGCCATCTACCCCCCTCTGGTGGCCGCTGCAGCTCCCGGTGCCGCCCTGTCCGGGCTGCAAGCGCGCTGGGAGGAGGTGGAGGGGAGGCCGGGACAGAGGGAGGGGCCCGGAGCCAGCTGGATGCGGACAGCGTCCGTCCTCCCCTTCGCACCTCCAGCAGCCAGGGCTTGAGCTTGCAGTCCAGCAGGACGTCAAAGCCCAGGATCTCAAAGCAGGCGCTGTTGAGCGTGTGGCTGGGGAAGCAGGTCTGGTAGTTGTGCCTGATGACGGGGTGTGCGGCGATGAGCGTCTTGATGATGAGGTCCTCTATGGCCCTCCATATCTTCGGCACGTCGTAACCGCGACTCTCCATGTAGATATTGAAGGCCGAGAGCTTCCTGTGGGAAAGCACGGGCCAGGGCAGGGCAGGTAGACACTGGACTCTCCGGGCAGCCAGGCTCTGGGGCTGGGGTCTGAGCACCTCGACCGGAGCCCAGGGACCAGAAGCCTTTATTTATTTTAAGCAGTAAGGACAGAATGCAGGACCTTCACATGAAGCTGTTTTGTTTTTTATTTTGAGACAAGTCTCACTGAGCCACTAAATAGCCCAGGCTGGCCTCGAATTTGTGATCCTCCTGCCTCAGCCTCCCAGAGTGCCAGGATTATAGGCCTGTGTCACCACATCCAGCCAGGGGAGCCTCTTAAGCAGTGACACCTCGGTCCCACCACAGCCATGTGAGGGACTCCGGGGCCACTGAGGATCTAGAAATCTTGTTTGTTCAGGTCTACCTGTAAAGAACATGAGCCCAGGGTATTTCCACAGGGCAAGGCTACCAGGTGTCCCGTGTTCAGAACGGAAAGCCCCACGTTGCCAGGGAGGCAGAGGTGATGTGGGACCCGCCCAGCCAGGAGGAGAGGCCTGAGGAGATCAGGGTGGAGGGCACAGTCAGCTCCCTGAGGGGCAGTGACAAAGGGAAAACTGTGCACCTAGCAGACAAGACACAGCCGCTCCACCCCGAAGCGAAGCGGCTCCGGCTCCCCCATCTGCCTCGGGCCTAGAACGGAAGACTGCATACAGATGGACTTTCCAGCTCACTTGAAGCCAACGCTTTGAGTGGAAGAACAAAACATTTTAATTTACCTAATTGTGAAATAGGGTTTCCTAAAACAGATGGCATTCTTCCTGACTTAGACCAGAGATGACATTTCCTTTCCTTGGTGACTCAGGGCCTGGGGCGGTGAACGTGCTCACTTGTGCAAGTCCATGATGCCCCGGGGTCAATCACTGGACACCGCACCCCAGAGTGGAGACAGGGGCCTAGCGTTGGCCCCAGGGCTGTGGATGTGCAGATTGTCACTGATGGCAGCGCACCAAGGACTGACTCCAGGCTGCTAGCCTCGGCTGCCAGCCTGGGGACGGGGTGACCACCAGTACGGGCAGCAATGGTCTTGGGTGACGGAGAGAAAGAGGTCCCCACTCCCTGCCATGTGCACCCCCATCACCCAGGGCTAACCTAGTGACCTTCCAGGTGTAAAATGTCACTCACCTGTGGGGCACGATCCCCACACAGATGGCCTATGCTCCAGTCCTCTGAAGCCTGGTGCATGGATGGCAGGGCTTCTCCGCCCACCCTGGCGTTCCTAGCTGTGATCTCTGGCAACATAACCGCTCTGAGACTCAGTTTCCCCTTCTATACAGTGGCCCTGACACCAGCCCCTCTGCACTCCACCTACAAAGGGCTGTTGAAAATTTTAACCACAAGCATGGCGTGGTGGCACACGGGGTACTCTCGGCACGTGAGAGGCTGAGGCAGGAGTCTGAGCCTAGCCGGGCTGCACAGTGAGATCCTGTCTCAAACAGAGCACAACAAAAACTCAAAGACAGGGGCCGGGGAGTTAGCTCAGTGGTTCCGGCGCCTGTCTTGCAAGCGCAAGGGCCCGGGTTCGATTCCCCGGAAACCACATAACAATACTGGGTGTGGAGACTCACGCCCAGCAGCAACCAGTACCACATACCACAGTGCCGGGCGTGGTGGCTCACGCCTGTAATCCCAGCACTCGGGAGGCAGAGGCAGGAGGATTGTGACGTGAGTTGGAAGCTGAGCTCAGGGCCAGCCTGAACCACAAAGCGAGACTCTGTCTCAAAAAACCTAAAAAAAAAAAAACAAAAAAAAAAAAACTCAAAGACAGCTGATCAGACAGTAACTGGAATGGAAAAGCTGCTGTAACAAGCCTCATGTACTCCTCTGCTCCCCCTTTCTGGGGACTCCCGGAGCCAGCCGGCCGTGTGTCATGTGACATGGGAACTCTGACACATCGGATGAGAATCTCTATGTAGCAATCCCCGCAGGAACCAAGGCCAAGGCGGCACCACGTCCTCACACACACAGCGATGTCAGGAGGGCGCTGGCAACAAGGGCATGCTTCAGACCACGTGTGTACTCTGGGGAAGCGGAGGTGTTTATCTCTACCTCTCCCAGCCTCTGGGTTTATGATGTGGCTGCTGTAATGATTAACAGCCCGAGGGCTGAGCCCACGAGTCCACACTGCGCTGAGAGGTGAGGAAACCTTTCCTGGAACCACACAACTGAGAAGAAAGCGCTGGCAGGGCCTCCAGGGTACAATTTGCTCAGCAGTGGGAAAACGGGCCCAGCCACCCACTCACCTCTTGCTGCCTGAATGGGCATCTTGAATGAAGTTTGAACTGTGCTTATTAATGGAGTAATTAGTCAGGTGCATGCAGATGTCGTCCTGGGGAGAGACAGACCGTGAGGATCTCTCCATGCTTCCCACGTCCCCCACATTTAAAGGAATGGCAAAGAAAAGGAAATCTTAGGATGGCGAAACAGACTGGCAGGGTCACACATGCCTGTCACCCCAGCACTCAGGAGGCTGAGGCAGGAGGATCTCTGCAAGTTCAAGGCCAGTCTAACTACATAGCAGCCTGTCTCAAAAAAGAAGAGAAGATGAAGAAGTGGAGGAAGAGGAAACAAAGAAAGATATATGGTCCCTGGCACATAGTAAGTGCTCAACAAATGGCAGCCAAACCAATGAGTCCCTGAGGATGTGGATTTAAGCAGGATTTGTAACAGGCTACAGGGTAGGGAGGTGGTGCGTCCTCTCCGCTCACCAGGTTGTCTGCACAGGGTTGTGAGTAGGAGGTGGTGGCAAAGCGAGCTAGTCCTTCATTGTACACAAAAATCCTGAGAGGGTCACAGGACGTCACCAGCACATAAATCCGTAGGTCAAACTTGAACCCGTCAATGATAAAGGGCTGCAAGGAGAGGAGTCATAGTGTCAGAAAGGCGGCCCGAACCAGCGGCCACTAGCTCTGTCTCGGCCTCCAGGGGTGGAAACCCCCTGCTCTGACACTGCCTGTGGAAAGCGCAGGTGTGGCCAGCGCTGGGGAGCGGGATGAGGAGGCCTGGGCTCTGTGACGGGACCTGTGGCCTTGGGGAGACACCCCGTGCTTTGCTGCCCTCACCTAGGAAATGGCACCGGTCGCCACCTCCAGGAGATATCTCAGCAATTAAAGTAACATTGGAAGGCCTTCTATGCAAAGGACCTGGAGTCACTCCCTAGGGCCACCTTAGGGGTGTGGCTCTGCACTTCTGCCTGCCACTGGCCACTGGCGGAGAGCCACCGCTTCCTTCTTCACCACGGAGTCCCAGAGTGTCCCCTCCCCTCTGCAGCAGGCTGAACCGCTGTGATATCTGACGCCCGGGAGGGAAGAAGGCGGTTTTCAGCATGGCGTCCTCTCCCAGCGGTAGGACCTCCACCAACCCAGGGGGCTGCCTGCTCTCCTCAGCCGTGCGGCCAGCGGCCGTGTTTCCCTCTCTGCCCCAAGCAGCCCGGGACCCGGCAGCCGGGGGAATAAGGAGATAATGGCAGTGAGGAAGTACCTTGGAAATATAGAGCTGGCAGATCATATCCTCCTCGGGCTTGATCTCCTTCACCGTGCGGGTGATGAATATCCCTCGACCCTGGCAGCCCGAATCTGGTTTGCAAATGTACGTCTTATTTTTCCGGGACCTGCTGTAGGTCTGCAGGCCTCCCCAGCTTAGCGGGGCAGGGAGGGAAGACAGACCTTTAGCAGGAGACCCGAGGGGAGGAAGGTACCGCTTCGCAGCAGCAACCTCAACCCAGAAACACAGGCCAAAGCTGGGCGCCGTGGTGGCAGGAGAGACACCCAGACACCCTGCCCCGGAGGACCCTCGGCAGGGTCAGCCAGGGACCCCACCGCCCCGCTGAGTGACACGCCGGCAAAGCCAGGGTCCATGCCACATGCCCACAAGGCTTGCTGTGCCCCAGATCACTTGGCCTCCCAGACTGCAAGGAGGTCCAGGCTCTGGACCTGGCTGGAGCTCAGGCAGCAGGCCAAGCGAGGGGTGGGCCACTCGGGCCTCGGCCCTGTGGGGGCTTCGTGCCTCACTGCAGGGTAAATGTCTTGGGTGTACTTTAAGTATGTCTGAAAACAAGGAGGCACCACGTCAATGAACTCTGTGACTCTGCCCTGCTATACTTTTTTTTTTTAGACAGGGTTTCCCTATGTAGTCCTCTGGTTTTGAATTCTCTGCGATCCTCCTGCCTCAGCCTCCCAAATGCTGGGATTACAGCTGTGCGCCACCCCACCTAGCTAGAAGTCCTGTTTCCAAACGAGGAAAAATGAAACTCAGGAGGGCCTGACTGCCGCCACCTAGCGGCAGGGGACAGGGCGGGGGGAGGGCTGGGCTGCAGTGCTAACCATAACCAGAGGACCTCAGGATTCTTGCACATTCAGGAACTGCACAGTTAAATGGTTAGAATGAGTTCAGCACCAACAGGCTTCAGGGTCCAAACTTTCATCAGCACTGTAGCTCAGGCTGGGCGGCTCCCAGCCCGGAACTACCGCCTGCTTATAGGCAGAGCCCGAGGTTTTCTCAACCTTGGACACACCCTTTGTCCCTCCTTCTCTTCCTCCCCGGAAGAGAGGCGGGGGGGGGGGGGGGGGGGGGGGGGGGGGGGGGGGGGGGGGGGGGGGGCGGGGCGAGGCGGGGAAGGCGGAGCTGGGGACCCACTCGGCAGGGAGACACCAGGTCCTGGGGAAGAAGTGGAAGTCTTTAGGGAACATTTTCAGCATGCGGCTCATGTTCCTGGCCAGCAGGTCCTTGCGGCATATTTCGCTCATCCCCGGGAAGTGATTGATTTTCTGCGAGAGAAGCCCAAATCCATGAACAGTGGGGGCTGGGGAGCGCAGTGCGTCCCCGTGGGGGCTGACGCCACCTGTATCCCGAGGACGGTACCTGGTAACTCTTCATTTCCATCACCCGCTCCAGAGAGACGGAGTAGTCGGTCCAGTACAGAGTCCAGTCGTCGTTTTCTCCACCTTCTCGAAGGCCATACTGCTGGGCGGCCCTGCGCACTGCGGAGGGGATGGCGAAAGGAGAAAGAGCCCAGTTAGTCAGAAGCCAGGAGAACCGGGAGCTCCAGCACCTAGGGAGAACCAGCTCCTTGGGCCCAGGAGCCAGCTTGCCCTGCTGATGACACACGCTGCCAAGCTCACTGGGAGAAGGAAGCTGCTGTGGAAGGCAGCTGGTGCAACTGGGCATGGAGCACATGCACATGATCCCAGCACTTGGGAGGCTGAAGCAGGAGAATTTCTGCAAGTTCGAGACCAGCCTTTACTACAATTTACAATTTACAATATGGTAAATTGTAATTTACCTTTACAATTTACTATATGGTAAATTCAAGGACAGCGTAAACTACAGAGCAGGACCCTGTCTCAAAAAACCAAAAGAAGAAGAATATTTCTGGTACCCGCAGCTGCTGCAGGTTGTGTGGAGTGAGTGTTTAACGAGGCCTGGTTTCCCCTTTCCAGAAAGCCGGCTGCTGGCTTCCATCCAAATGCTAAGCCCTGAGCGTGTAATGAATATAAACTAATCCTCAACACCAGCCAGACCTATGCTCAGTTACAGAGGTAAACTGACAGGAACAGAACACTAGACAAAAGCACAGAAATATAACCCCTTCTGGGCCCTGTGAGTATTCAGAGCTGGGCAGCGGCCCTGGCGCAACTCAAAGGCCTTGAAGGGCCCAGGAAGGCAAAGGCTGCGGTACAAGGGCGTTTGCACCATGCTATCACTATGTAGTACAAAGCAAGTCCGCCAGCCACGGTCTGCTGTTCGGCAGCTTGTTCCCTAAAATCAGACCCTCAAATTATATACAACAGTCATAGATGGTTGAGCCAGGGGTGCCAGCATGTGCCCATAATCCCAGTACTTGGAAGGCTGAGGCAGGAGGACTGCCAGGGGCTTGAGGCCAGCCTGAGCTACCAGAAACAACTATGAAATCACATGTAATTAAGATACACAGCATCGTGGGGGAAAACCATGATTTTCTGTCTTGTTTTTTGAGCAAGATCTCACTGTTAGTACAGGCTGGCCTTCAACTCATTAGGTAGTCCAGACTGGCCTCAAATTTATGGCAACCATCCTGCCTCAGCCTCCCTAGTACTAGGATTACAGGCATGCATCTTGACTCCTGGCAAATCTGGTGAGTTGTGAATGAAATTCCAACCTCCTTGAGCTGATCATGGAGACAGGACTGCCAAGGAACGGGGATACCCGCAGGGACCCTTCCCATCCTGGGGAAATGGGGGTGCCCATCCTGGACCCTGGGAAGGCAGGTCCTCACCGCTCTCGTACCGGCAGCTGGACAGATTGATCACCAATCATCTGAAAAAGAGAAAAAGCGACAGCAGCCCGACAGCGACGGCACGCTGGCTCCCAGAAACCCCACACAGGCGAGGCCAGGTGGGTCCCAGCGCTGAGGACAGACTCAGCAGGGGACTCAGGCAGCCCATGGCTGCTCTGCCCAAGGCGCAGGGGAGCTGTTCACCTCCCATAGGGAAGGGCCTTCAAAATCGTTCGGCCAGAACACTTGTCTCTCCCTCTCCTTCTGCCTGTGAGGGGAAGCTAGTTACAAAGCAGACATGCTCTCTACTTGGAGAAAGACTGACAGGAACCAGCACACAGGAGCAGCAGTGAGTCCCAAGAAATTGGGGAGGTTCGTTCTAGTCACAGAGAACTAACTTCTCAGGACCAACAAGCACTCTCTGATGCGTATGCAAAGAAATTATTCCCCAGGGCCAGGGATTTAGCTCTGTGGTTCTGGCGCCTGTCTTGCAAGTGCAAGGGCCCGGGTTCGATCCCGGGTAACCACATACCATACTGGGTGTGGAGACTCACACCCAGCAGCAAAGAGTATCACGCACCACAGTGCCGGGCGTGGTGGCTCACACCTGTCATCCCAGCACTCGGGAGGCAGAGGCAGGAGGATTGCTGTGATGTGAGTTGGAGGCTAAGCTCAGGGCCAGCCTGAACTACAAAAACGAGACACTGTCTCAAAAAAAAAAAAAAATTATTCCCTGTATGTTTCTTCAGAGTGTAGGGGGATTAAACCCAGGGCCTTGTGCATGCTAGGCAAGAACTCCATCTCTGAGCGACATCTCAGCCCCTACACTTTGGTTTTGTCTGAGACACAGTCTCACCATGTAGTACCAGCTGGGCTTGAACTCACTACAGAGTTAGGCTGCCCTCAAACTCATGTTGATTCTCCACCTGCAGCCTCCCAAGTGTTGTGATTACAGGTGTGTGCCACCTCACCTAGCTGTCACTCTTCTTTTTTTTTTTTTTTTAACACTCCGGGCTGGAAGCAGTGGTACACGCCTGCTCTTTCTCCTTTTGTGGTGGTAGACTGTGACCTGTGGTTTCCCACGTACTTGGCAAGTGACTGACCTCTTAGGTACAGCCCAGCCCTTTATCTACTTTTTGCCTACTTAATATATCTTTAACATGGTTATGGCCAAGTTTTCGTGTTTCTAGCTTTTAATGGTTGTGTAATTTAATGGAGGGATTTCAGTACTCCGGAGGCTGAGGCAGGAGAATCCCTGTGACCTTCATCCCAGCCTCAACTACGCAGGGAGACACTGTCTAAAAAAAGAAAACACCCACCAAACAAGCAAAAAAGAGAGTGCCACTGTGCCAGCCTCCACGCCCAGTTTGTCCTCTACCCGCGGGTTATCAGCCAAGCCCCACCCCGCCCCGCCTGTCCCGGCCCTGCCACTCCCATTCCTAACCTCTTTTTCCTCTTCCTCTTCTTGCTGTGGGGCTGCGCGCCCTGCAGTCCCTTCTGTGAGTTCTCTCTCACGAAGCCCAGGGTGATGATTTCTTTCAGCTCGTCCATGCTGTGGTCCTCCCCGTCCTCGGAGGCAGCCCCTTCCTCACCTTGCAAAGTCAGGCACTGGAGGACTTTCCTGGCCGGGTCCAGCCTCCAGGGAAATCCCAGCGGTCCCTGCAGAAAGCGAGCGGAGCCGCAGTTACGCGGAGCCGCCTGCAGGGGGCCTCCCTCCCCCGCTCAGGGGGCTGTGAGCCCGGGTCCGGGACCGGAGAGCAGCGCGTCGTTTGTTACATGCGCCCCCAGCTCCGTTGTTGGTTCAAGATCGGGATAGAGCCGGTTGCCCGGTTGCCCCGTGGGCCACTGTGACCTCGGGGACTTTCTCAGCCGACCTTCTTCTGGGTTTAGGCCTCCCGGGGTTTTCAGTAGCAGGCTGAGAGGCCGTGCATGGTGCTGGCTGGTAAACAATCTTATTATTAACTCAACCAGGTGTCTGGAGACAGCTCAGAAGCGACCCTGAGCCCCAGCAATGGGCCCAGGGAGCCGGTTCAGAAAGGCGGGTGGAGCACAGGGCTGGTCTACCGCCGTCCTCCGGGAGGAGTCAGGCAGGGCCAGGCGCGGACCTGCAGGGTCCCAAGCAGAGAGGCCTGTCTCCCCACCACGCACAGTCCTGTGTGGGGTGGACGCCTGGAAGTCCGGCACCTGGAGACCGAGGCAGGAGGAACCCTGCAAGTTCAAAGCCAGTCTGGGCTACGTAGCAAGTCCCAGTCTCAGAAACAAACAAGAATAACTTTTTAAAAAGAAAAATTATAACATACATATACAGAAGTCTAGCCAACTTTTCTTCCTTCTCCATCCCATGAGACTTCTCTGAGGTTTGCTTGACATTTCAAATATCAAATTTTTAAAATAAAGTCAAGTGACCCTTATGACTCCCTAGGGCTGTGCTTAGGTGTCAAGTGTGGTGGGGCACATTTGTCATCCCGACACTTGGGAGGCTGAGGCAGGAGGATTGCCAAGAATTTGAGGCCCACCTGTCCTATTTAGTGAGTTTAAGGCCAGCCAGAACTATGTAGCTAGACCCTGTCTAAAAACAAACAAACAAAAAAACAGGGGGGGATGCAGCTCAGCAACTTGACTAGTATCTGTATTCTCTTTTTTTTTTTTTTTGAGACACGGTCTCACTTTGTGGTTCAGGCTAACCCTGAGCTCAGCCTCAAACTCACATCACAGCAATCCTCCTGCCTCTGCCTCCCGAGTGCTGGGATGACAGGTGTGAGCCACCACGCCCGGCACTGTGGTATGTGGTACTGGTAGCTGCTGGGCGTGAGTCTCCACACCCAGTATTGTATGTGGTTTCCAGGGGATTGAACTCGGGCCCTTGCACTTGCAAGACAGGAGCCAGAAGCACTGAGCTAAATCCCCGGCCCTTCTCTTTTATTCTTAACCTCTAAGCATATTTTTCTTTCCAGTGTCTGCTCTTTCTCCTTTTGTGGTGGTAAAGTGTGACCTACGGTTTCCCACGTACTCGGCAAGTGACTGACCTCTTAGGTACAGCCCAGCCCTTCATCTACTTTTTGCCTACTTAATATATCATCGACATAGTTATGGCCAAGTCTTCGTGTTCCCACCTTTCATGGCTGTGTAATTTCATGGAGGGAATATGCTGACTTAACCAGCCATTCCCTTATTGTTGGAAATATGATTTTATATTCATAAATAGCTCTGAAACATACACTTTCCTGAGTCAGGTGTGGTGGTGCATGCCTGTGATCCTGCACTTGGGAGGCTGAAGCAGGAGGATCAAAAGTTCAAGGCCAGTAAGGCATATGTACCATGACTACATCTCAAAAAAACAATTCAAACTGAGGGTGGGGATTTAGCTCAGTGGTTCTAGCGACGTCTGCCTGGCAAGCACAAGGTCCAGAGTTCAGTCTCCGGTACTACATACCATAATGCCAGGCATGATGGTTCACGCCTCTAATTGCAGCCATCAGGAGATAGAGGCAGGAGGATTGCTGTGAGTTGGAGGTTAACCTGGGGCATATAGTGAATTCAGGGCCAACCTGAACTACAAAGCAAGACCCTGTCTCAAAAAACAAACAATGACAACAACAACAAAAAAACAATCCAAGCTGGGCATGATGGTGTATGCCTATAATCCCAGCATTTGGGAGGCAGAGGCAGGAGGATGGCTGAGTTCCAGGCCAGCCAAGGCAACATACTAAATTCAAGCCCAGTC
>PVIR01039464.1:0-13931 GCA_004026965.1 Petromus typicus
AGCTAAAATCAAAGTAGATAAGAGACCTAAATATTAAAACAGACACTCTAAACCTACTGCAAAACAGGTTAGGTAAAACTCTCGAAGACAATGGTTTAGGGCAAGACTTCTTGAACAAAACCTCTGTAGCACAGGAATTGACTGAGAAAATCAACAAGTGGGACTCTGCACAGCAAAGAAAACCACCAACAGAGCAAAAAGGCAACCAACAGTGTGGGAAAAAATCTTTACCAGCTGTTCCTCAGACAAAGGGTTACTATCTAGAATATATAAGAGCTCAAAAAAAAAAAAAAAATCAACCCACCCAAATTTAAAGACCCAATTCAAAAATGGGCATCTAAAATGAACATATATTTTTTAGAGGAAGAAGTAAGAGCAGCTAAGAAGCATATGAAGAAATGCTCAACATCATTAGTCATTCAAGAGATGCAGATGAAAACAACACTGAGATTTCATCTCACTCCACAACGAATGGCTGCCATTTCAGAATTAGCCAGCAATAAATGTTGGCAAGGCTGTGGAGAAGAAGGAACCCTTCTCCACTGTTGGTGGGACTGTAGACTCATACAACCCCTCTGGAGATCAGTTTGGAGATTCCTCAAAAAGCTAGGATTGGAGGTTACATTTGACCCAGCCATCACTCTGCTAGGTATATACACAAAAGAAT
The DNA here is from genome assembly GCA_004026965.1 of Petromus typicus. Taxonomy (NCBI): domain Eukaryota; kingdom Metazoa; phylum Chordata; class Mammalia; order Rodentia; family Petromuridae; genus Petromus; species Petromus typicus. The sequence goes on from PVIR01039464.1 coordinate 668, forward strand.
TAAAAGACTCATATCACAGTGACATATGTGCACCCATGTTTATAGCAGCTCAGTTTGTGATTGCTACATCTTGGAAACAACGCAAGTGTCTGTCAAATGGAGACTGGATAAAAAAGCTGTGGTTCTTCTACAGAATGGAGTATTACTCTGTCATAAAAAATGGTAAGTTTGAAGCATTTATATTTAAATGGACATACCTTGAGGATATCCTCATAAGTGAAATAAATAGGTCACAGATGTGTAAATATCACATCTTTTCTCTGGTATGAGAAAATAAAGATGTAAATGAGTTCTAGAATTGCATGTTATATATTGTGAAATAGAAAATACTCAAAGTGAAACAGGGTGAATGGGGAAAATAATGAGATTATAACAAAAAAGAAAGGAAACTGAATGTATATAGTGGGGTGGTAGGTTAGTTAAGGCTATGGGAAAAAACAAGAATTAAGTTGTATCTTATACTGGTACAAATCCCCATTGTGGAGTACAATCATGATATTTATATGTAATGTACCAATAGAGATTTCAATAATAATAATAATAATAATAATAATAATAATAATAAAACAAGGGTAGTAATGCAAGGATTAAAACAAAAAAGGAGAGTCTTGTTTCTTTCTCTGTTCACTAATGAATTTCAAGCAAGCTTCCAGATTAGATGTAAGAAACTGTCAAATGAAAGCATATTAAGTATACTCTCAGAGAAAGTGCTTATTTTTATGCACTTGCTAAGAAACTGCCAAACACAATGGAACCTACCTAGATGTCAGCACATAAACATCTTGACCTCTCATTTCACCACTAGTGGAACCCTCCCTCTAATTTCCCTAGATCTTATAGAAGCAATTCATGAATCTGACCCTGGCAGAGAAAATAATGAATAACTTGTCAGTATTAAACTAATATTTTTGCACAATTGAGTTTATAAGCCAGAAATGGAGTTACTTTGGTATTGCAATGAGCTCAACATTCTTGTAGCACAGAAAGGAAATTATTTTTATGCAAAAACTACTTCAATTGCTTGATCTTTCCCTCTTACAGGTAGAAACAAAAGTCACTCTAAGAGCATTTCCATTTTTTGCTTTTCTGCTCCTAGACTGATTTCTTTCATTTTTAATAGTGTTAGCAGAAACTTTATTTTTTAAAATTGCCCCATACACAATGCATATTTTCCTTGTCATTTTCTCCTTATCAATTTCTCCCAGTCCTGTTTTTCTTATTGGATCAATGGGAAAGAAAAATATTATTAACAAACATTACAAAATTCAGGAAGACCTGGGAATAATTTACACAAGATCCAAGACACCTGGTGGCCCAGTGCACTCAAGAGCAATATCAAAATTTAGTTTGTGAAAGGATCAACTTGGTGCATTCAGTTTTTATTGCTGATTGATTGCTGGTTGTCAAACTGGACAACCAACATGATTCACAAAATATATTACATTACTATAATTTATAACAAAACCCATAGGAATTATATAGAATTTATTAAGGGAAATAATAAAGAAATAGGCTGTAGACAGTGAGAAATCTAATTCTTGATTTTATATGTATAGTAAATTAATTTCAGTCTCCAAGGATTTACTGCCTTGAAAATTATTTGGGATGGAAAAATTAGAAAAAAACAGCACTAGGTTGCTATTTTTTACTTACCATCCTACTACTCAGAAGCTGTCATGTGTATTATAAAAAGTTACTTGATGAATTTATGAAACAATTAATCTAGAGCATTTATAAGAAATAATACATTTTGTTTCAATACACTGCAGACACAAATGAAACTGATTGGTCTCATCTTGTACCAGTCTTTTCCACACGGATTAAAATACACAGTGCAGCTCTCTCACCCTGAACAATTAAACTGCACATAATGGAAAACAATATCAGAGGACCAGGTCAGTTGTGACATTTTGGATAAGTAGAAAAACAAAACAAAACAAAGGTAAAGAAAAATAATTTTAGGGCCGGGGAGTTAGCTCAGTGGTTTCGGTGCCTGTTTTTCAAGCGCAAGCACCTGGGTTCATTCCCTGGTAACCACATACCACCTGGGCATGGAGACTCATGCCCAGCAGCAACCAGTACCACATACCACAGTGCCGGGCGTGGTGGCTCACGCCTGTAATCCCAGCACTTGGGAGGCAGAGGCAGGAGGATTGCTGTGATGTGAATTTGAGGCTGAGTTCAGGGCCAGCCTGAACCACAAAGCGAGACCCTGTCTCAAAAAAACCTAAAAATACTACTACGACTACTACTACTACTACTACTACTACTACTACTAATAATAATAATAATAATAATTTTAATAGTAGAAATAAAAAAGAAAAACACCTTTTTAAAAATCTATTGTTATTGATTTGGCTTATGCAAATAAACCTAGTTTATGAAAGTCAGAACCATTATTATAGTTCAGTTGAACATCTACCTTGGAGACTGAATTACACAATAATACTCCAAGTACTTCCTGAAACTTAGTTTACATACATGTTCCTATGTACTATTTGAGAAAATAAGGGTAATGAGAGAGATATGGAGAAGGAAAGATAGAGATAATGATAGACAATAGATAGACAGATAGACATATATACACAGATTAATAGGAAATCTGGAGAGCTCTAATTCATATACAAAAACATATGCATGCATGTTCGTGAAAGCATGATTTGAAATAGCCAAATAGGCCTAATGCCAATGAATAGATAAAGGCTCTGTGTTATAACAATGCAGTGAAATATTTGTTAACAATAATAAGAAGTACTCCATTCATATAAAATATTCAGAATGGAAAATTCAAAGGTGCAGAAAGTACATTAGTTGTTTGCAACAAGTTGAAGCTGCAAGAAATAGGGAACGATTGATAAAGATACAAGATTCTTGTCTGGGAGGGATGGAACTGTGTTGCAGTTGGTGATTATTGGACAACCTGTGACTATATTAAAAATAATAAGATGCATACATTTAAAATTGTGACTTTTATGATATGTGAATTATATCTCAATTTAAACAAATTTGAAGTCACATTTCTTCTGAAATTTATTTTTCAGACCAGGAAAACTAACCATCCCAGTGGAATCCCTTTCCTGAAGCACTGTATCTTTCTTTCCTGAATTCATTGTAATTATTCAATTAGTTCGTATGTATCTTGGCCACTTGAGGGCCTTTAGCTTCATAAATAAAAGGACTAGTTCTCTCTTTTCCTTGTGTTTAACTCACAGTTCACTGGAGTGATATTTGTTGATTTCTGTCTGATGAAGGGCACTCTTGGGAAATGGAAATGCACCACGTGGAAAAGAATAAGGTATGAATGTGTGTCGCTGCATTAAAAAAACAGAAAGTTGCTAATAGCTGCCTGAAGAGGATGACAAGTGTTTGTTTTCATGAATCTCGACTGTTTGAGGAAGCGATGCCTGCTGTCACCTAACTATTCTTAACTGTCGCGGTTTTGTGGGACTCTGATGGAACAAAGTAGCTGTCCAGACCCTCTAACTTTCATCATCAGCCCTCCTGTAAGGAAGCTGGGGGACACCAATAGACTGGGAGGAAAATCCCAGCATGGGGAGCCATCTCATCGGGGGACAATGAAAACAGAGCAAATTTAGAGACCACTCAGCTTCCGTTTCTTGGCTCTGTTCATTGCCTTGGCTATTCATCTGGCCACTCCAATACTGAAAAGTAGGGCACATGAAAAAACTCACATTTCAGAGATGTTCACCTCATTACATGTAAATGTGATTTTCTAACAGCCTAATTATAGAATAGTTACTTTCATGCGTATAAGTGTGCAATTAAGAGAAACTCTGAAGCATTTCTTCTCTTTCTATCCACTAAATAGCAATATAAAATTTTCAGTTATACCTATGAAAATATTTCCTAGTCTGTACTTGTTCTGAGTTTAGAGAAGAAAAAATAAAATAGAGATATTTCGTTATTGTGAATTTCATATTAAACTCTCATATGGATATCACTTGAAACCTCAAAAGGCTAAAAATAATTGTTAATATAACTTAATCACAGACTTTAAAATAGTAATATGTTGAGATTACTTTTTAGAAAATGATACGACTCTTTGTTGAAATATCATCTCACTGTTCAGATTTAATATATTTACTTCTGAGCTTGGCAGCTTTTCACCTCCAGAGAAATTTAATCTTAAAAATTATATTTTCTTTCATTTACTTCTGAACATAGGATCTATCCAAATAGGTAAGAGATATGGTCCAGAAGGATTTTGTCAAACGACATTTTGTTGAGGGGACTCTTGAGTTCTCAAAAATGACAGGCAACTTTTAAAAGTATGTTTTTATGTACAATTCTGTGAAAAGGTATATTTCTCAATTCAGTCAGAGCCTCAGGTAATGATCACTGCTTCTATTTTGTCCCTATTCTCATTCCGTAGTATCTTTTTCCAGGAGTAGTTGGTTCTCAGTATCAAGCATATGCTAGAAGAAATTAAGGACAAACGTAAGGAATCATTCCTGGACTCAGGTATTGAACTGTGCAATTAAATAGTCAGATCTTCTGTTTCATCGCTCTTAGTATGACAAACTGTACATCTGTCATTCCTAAGATCACTTTTCTTGCTAATCTAAAAGTAGGAAGCATTATTTGAACATATCACTGGGGGAAAAAAAATCTCCACATCCCACCTTTTCCTGGGGCTCTCAGCTACAGTTCTAAATTGGGAGGTAGCTGAAGCGAGATCCTCCCATCCGGCCTTCTTGTTTTGCACAGGGTCTCTGTTTTTTAACTGGTGGCTGCAGTCAGTGTGTGAAGCAGCTGTCATCTGCTGTGTTGATCCTGAGATGTCACTTTTTCCTCCTCAAGACCGCCGAGGAACAGAGTGGATTTCAACTGTATGCTGGCACAGGGCGCCGCCCCAGCAGCTCCCACTCCTGCAGGCTTCCGCTGTATTGCCAAAGGCTGCGCTGCAGGCTGTGTTTCAGGGCGCTTTCATATTCCTGCCTTGCTTTTAATGATCACACTTCAGCTCTGTGCAACAGCTACTCCCTTCCTGTGCAAGGCATGCACAGTGCAGCAGGGGAGAGGCCCTGCTCACTTTTTTGTGCTTTCTGTATGGGACAGGATCATGTTAAACCTCATGTAGAGGGGGAATTCAAGGAAGTCTTCGTTAGGTACATATTGTAGTTGGTGGGCTCTTTGCACTACTCTAGAACTAAGTCCAGTTGTTTTTGCTTTTATTTTCTGGTGTGCTGAGCTCTTATACTGATGAGCTGTCTTTTGTCTCTGTTACTGCCAAGCCTACTCTTGTTATATTTTATATATTTCCATCAGGTAAATCAGGCCACGCTGTAAAATCCCCAGCCTCCAAGACGACCCCAGGTCCCAGACCCTGGCTGCTTAAATACTGCTATGTCTTTGTCTCTTGCCCATCACTGGGACAGAACAGGTGACACTAATGTAGATGTTTATTTTGACTCCTAGTTTTAAAGGATTTAGTTCATAGTTCACGATCTCCAAAGACAGGAAGGGCATAGTGGAGGTTGTGGTGAGATAAAGCGGCTCACTTCATGGCGGCCAGAAAATAGGGATAAGAGAATGGGTCTGCGGAAGAAGCTACACTTCTGGGTCACACTACTCCATGATCGAGTCACCTTCTAAACCCGTGAGGCTTTGGGGGGGGTAGTTTTAGTGAACTAAAACTGTGCTACCCCTTCATCATGATTTTAATATAAAATCATGCTCTTTGATGGGTTTCAAACAATGCTGGGGTCACACAATAAGAGAAAAATTAAAACTGACTATCAAGGGCTGGGGAGTTAGCTCAGCGGTTCCGGCGCCTGTCTTGCAAGCGCAAGGGCCCGGGTTCGATTCCTCAGTATCCACATACAATACTGGGTGTGGAGACTCACGCCCAGCAGCAACCAGTACCACATACCACAGTGCCGGGCGTGGTGGCTCATGCCTGTAATCCCAGCACTCGGGAGGCAGAGGCAGGAGAATTGCTGTGATGTGAGTTGGAGGCTGAGCTCAGGGCCAGCCTGAACCACAAAGTGAGACCCTGTCTCAAAAAACCTAAAAAAAAAACTGACTATCAACCATCACTGTACATAAGTCACATTTGCCTCATCATTGGCATGCTCCGACTCATACTCTCTTAGGGTCAACAACACATACACCTTTCTAAGGGCCTCTTTCCTCCTCTAGCTTCACTCTCATTCTTCTCACACGTCTTTCTAGGAGAAAAGTTTAATCCTCCACACTAGGACCATACTCCGTTTAGATTTTCTCTTTATCTAAAAAAATCACTTATATACTGTCCTAATTCTGAGGCAGTGAAAGTCCAGTTTATTCTCTGTAAGTCCAGGATTAAAATAAGGGTTCTTTTTGGTTCCATTGGAGAGGCTCGAAGGGTAATGTGCTAACTTCTTCTTGGTTCTGATAATTTGTTCACATGAATGTCAGATCATAAGCAAATGGGTTATGTAGTCCTGACCAGGGGCAGATGACTGAAACACCAAAATAGTTGGTGTGCTCAGCACCGTTTTATTTTTTTGTCAAAGGATGTGAAAACAAAAGCATGTTGAAAATTGTTTCTGTTTCAGTGACAATATAATGTTCTACAATAATGAAATGACATGAACTGAATTTAAAGTTTTTTTATATTAATGTGTTAGGGCTGTTGTGATAAAATATAACAGACTAGATGTCTAAAGAACAAAAACATATGTTCTCACAGTTGTGAAAGCCCAAGATCAAGGTGTTGACATCATTAGCTTCTGTAGTGGCCTCTCTCCTTGGCTTGCAGATGGCGTCTTCTTCTTTTCCTCTTCCTGTGGCCTTCTCTTCTTGTTTGTCCCCTGGTCTTATATTAAAAGCACGTAAGTCATATTGGACTGAGGATTCACTACTGCTGTCATAAATTATCTTTATCTCCAAATACAATCACATTCTAAGGTACCAGGAGTTAGTATTTTAACATGGATTGTAGAAAGACACAATTGAAAATTGTGTTCTTGTGCCCAGAACATTTCTTGTCTGAATGTTACCTAGATTCCATGGTCAAATATACTGGTAAATCTTAGTTTGAATAAATATAGGGTTACAAAACCACCTTGAAATATATATCATATTCATAATTATTCATAGTGAACCATTTTATTCTTAATAAGTATCCTGACTGGTCTATGTATTTAGTTACTCTAAGCTTATCACAAGATCTTCAATGTTGTCCATTTTCACCTCACGACCATCAGACATCACTATGAGTAGATTACTGAACTTTTAAAAATTACTTTCATTATGGAGTATGTACTGAGATTGCTCTACTACTGGGCAACCTTCCTGGCTCTCATTTCTCTTTAAATTTGAGACAGGATCTTACTAAATTCCTAGGGTGAGACTCAAATCTTCAATCCTCCTGCCTGATCCTCCCACGGGTGCAGAGATTACAGATATGTTCTATCAAATTCAAGTAAATGTATTGAATATTGTAGAGATGGGTTTGTCTGGTTTAACATTAACTATGGATCCCAAAGCTTTTGAAATATTGAAATGACTGAGACTTTCAAAAATGCCACAGTAAGAATTTAAGTATGTTTGTGGAGCAAGTGAAAAATTTCAGTGAGATATATTCTGGGTTTAATTGCCTAAAGCACATTACTTTTTGGTCTCTTCTTTGCAAATTATATCTCTGTATTACCTCAGAAACTGTCACTTTATCATTTTTTCAATAATAAAATCACATTCTCTGTTCTGTTACTGAAATAGGATAAATATCACCTGAGGGACTGGTTAGAAAAGGCTGTTTAAAGGTTTGTTCAGATTTGATTTCAGAAAAAAAAAAAGATTTTGAACATAGGTGACACTGAACTGGAACAGATCATGCTGAGTATGAGATTAGTTGGGATACACTGATTTTTCAGAATCCAGACTTTACCAACATTTCCAATACAAAACTAATTACAAGTTTAATTGTTAAACAGTCAACCACATTATTTTTTGTTTTGGGCTCTTTGGTTTCCTGCTGACTTTTCAGCAGGTGCACCTGTGGATTCTAACTATGCCACTGCCGCGTGACTCAGTCTGCCCTTCCTTTTCCAACTTTCTTATTTTTTTTTTTGTATTGTACCTTAGGCTACAAAACATACACATTTGAGGTTTAAACCATGTGTCTCTATGCAAGGCCATTAATTTAGAGAAGAATTTGTAACCAGGAAAAGCAGGGGCCCGGGCTGCAGGCTGGTGATCTTACAGTACAACTAACTAAGAGTCCCTTGAGAGGCTGCCCTAAACCATGTGCTCCATAGCAGAACACACACAGGGGACCCTTCAGAGCACAGTGTGTATGGACACTTGGAAAGCACATTACAATAACAATAGGTATAAAAGTTCTGTAATAAAGATATCTGTGTAGGTCACTTTGGTCTATCATTATCTTAATAAGTTTACCTTGTTAACATTGTCAAGACCTAAGCCCAGGAATTAATGAGAATGAGAGAAGAGAAAAAAGGCATTTAGGAGTCCACATCCTCAACAGAAAGCAATGAGTATTTAGCAGTCACACAGCAGTATTCATGTAGAATATACAAGTGACTTCCAACTTTTGTTACTCAAGTGACAATCAAATAAAGTGTATTACCTGACTGTTTCCATCAGGCAGAGCAAATTTCACAAGCAAAAGAGTCACCAAATTCAAGCCTTTCACATGATACAAAATAGTCAGTGTTTGTACTCCACAATTCTCTAACACTTACATGGTTTTCTCTCAAAAACATAATACTGCTAAGATTTAATTTTTCAATTTTTACTGAAAAATTTAGGACTGAGTGGCTCTTGATAAGCAAAAGAAAAGAACACTTGTTTTTTCATTCAAGATACGTCTCACAAATGAAATTGTATGGAAGTGAAATTTACAATGCCAGCAGTTTAAAGCAAATGCAATAACACTTTAAAGTAACATTACAAGATTTATTTTAACATACTTAAAATTCAAAAAACTCTTCAGAGAACTCTGGGAATGGAAAGTGTTTACTTCAGGAGTGCTCAACTATATTTTGGTTCAACATGGAACCATAAAGAAACTCATGAAGCATTCCTAAGATGTGGTTCTTAAGAGTACGTTTTGTAAATGCAGTTTTCAAGTAATACAAGTGGTAAAAAAAATATGAATAATTCTTGATTATCAAGACTGTGTACAGAAACATCTCAGGGATAATCTAAAATAGTAGATGCCACCAAATATTGTATAAAATAACAATTTTAGGCATTTATTTCATAGCATTCCCCCGTTCCAGGAGAATTTCCCTTATTGATTCAAATCCTCTGGGAGAGCCACATTGATTGCTAAGCATTTAAAATGTAGCTAGTCTGAATGCTTTTAAAATATTATATCATTTAGATTAATCTAAATTTAAAGTTTCTAATCACATATTTCCAATGGCTACCACATTAATCTGCAAGTCCAGCCATTCTAATTTATTACTGAGTTAAGTAAAGTTATATTTCAACAGTAGATCTTGTAATAGTGTGTCTCAATCTTCCACTGTAATATTCCATCATGGAGAATTTACCCCAGCTGCCCTGACTGTTAGCAGCTCAGAATTGTTTAGATTTCCAAACAATTTCAAAGTTTATTTGTCTTCTTTGTAGAGAATCACTTCCCTCAGTGCATGCCAGTCTGCGAAAGGCTCATCTATAATGACTGACTGGAAAAGTGGCACACACATGGGGCCACTGAGACTATAAATAGACAAATTGATATGTCACAGACTCAGATTTGTTGAATAGATTCCCACCTTTCTTCTTGCCCAAACCATTTCAAAGAATTAACAACTATACCAAGGATGGAGTATAAAAAATAATCAAGCAATTTTAGAACATAGTATAGCATTAGAACAAATCTACAGTATAATGTTTAAAAGAATTGATATATGCACACACACTAACATATAAATATGTATATATGTATATATATATGTATATATATATGTATATATATATACACACACATGCAATAACACACACACATATATGTATCACAAAGATATTATACATTCATTTGGAAAAATATATATTGTTTTTCACAGTGCTCTGGAATAGTAGTTTTGTATTTTAGGCTTAAATTAACATACATATTGATGACAATGGAAGCCATATTTCTTATTGTTAGTATGGGGAGTCACAAATATCAAAATGTGGAGACCAGAATCAACTGTATATGCCTGGTTTTGGAATCAATCAATGTATTAATATCTCTTTGTATATTTGTCTTTAGTTTTTTCAGATCTGGGTCTATCTATCTAGATAATGCTGCTAGCTTTGTTCATTGAAATGACTTAAAACAAAAATAACCCAATGATGTTCAATAAGTCTAGCATGTAAATATTAATTCTGAATATCTTTATCTAATGAATAAAACTAGTAATCATAAAAAATGATTCTTGGTTTAGGATTTTTAAAAAGCAAGAAAAAGGTAAACTACTATCTTATCTCAAAAATTAGGCATGAATGGAGAAGATTTGGGGTATATCAAGGTGATAAAATATTAGCAAGACTTGCTTATGGTAGTTAAAAGAGTGGATAAAAGTATGAAAAATAAACTGGGCATTATAACACATACCTGTAATCTTAACATCATGAATCTGAGGTGGCAGGATTTCTGGGAGTTAGAGGCCAGCCTGGGCTACTTGCTAAGTTCAAGGCCAGCCTGAACAACACAGTGAGACTCTACCTCAAAAAATGAAAACGTTTGAAAAATAAGACATTTGCATGGGATCAAATATACTGTCCTAAATTACTTATTAAATAGAGAAGGAAAATTTTCTGTAGAAACATTGTTAAATACCATGTTAAATATATGATTTTATTAATAGATTTCTCTTCACTAGCATGCAATACCTGATATCCATAATTTAAATAAGGAGAGGCTTAATATTTCTCATAGTTCAATAGATTTGTTCCTTGTAAAACTGGCTCCCAGGCAGAAATATCATGGTGAAAGAGCATGGAGGATCAAAACTGCTTAGTTCATACTGGTTAGGAAGCAGAGCAAAGAAAGAGCACCAAGCAGGAAGGGTTAGCAGAGCATATATAGACCCCAAGTCCACGTCCCTATGACCTGCACAACACATTCAGAAGTGTGCTTCCCAACCCCTAGATGGATGCCAAAGCTAGTCAAATTGATTCTCCATCCTTGGTACCACATACCATCCCATCACAACTTATACCCAGGCACCTCTCCTTAAATTCTTCTTAATCTCCAAAGACATTAGTAGCTTCAGAGTTCTCCCTAACAAAATACAATAATTCCACATACAAATAGGAATATAATAATGCTTTACCCAATGTGTGTACAGCCCTGGCATTTTAAAAAAGTCTACGTCTGTATCTCTGAGACTCCATGCAAATCCTAGATCTAAACACAGGTAAAAATAAGAAACAAGTTATATAACTCAGGCAGCAAGGGCATAGGTAAATATTCTCATTGTAAAAGAAAAGAATAAAGAGGCAGGAAAGAATTAAAATAGAAGGCAAATATGAAGTCCTGCAGTCCAGATCCAGCACCCAGGGCACACAGTGGTAAAATGGGAGTCACACCAGGCTGGAATCATCTTTCCCCTTTCCCCTTCATTTCTTTTTAATGGCATTAATCTCTTCAGCAACCACACTTACTATGGCAATTTTTGGGCCAAAACTTAATGTCTTTCATATATTTTTGGCTCTGCTTTCATCTTTGAATTTCCACTATAAATCTGGCTAAAAGCAGCCAGCAATATTCATGCCACACTTTGAATGTTGAGTTGCTTTTGAATTTCCTCCATCAGATCAATTGTCATTGCCTTTAATCACAGTCTTGACTTACGTCTTAGGACCTAAGCAAAATATAGACAATTTTGAGTCACAGTGTAATAAACACGGCCTCTAGCCCAATTCCCAATGGACTCCTTATTCCCAAACAAAACCTTCAAAGCTTAGCATTTACTGTCCATATTATGGTCTTCTGAGCTCTAATCAGAATCATCAGTGAGGCTCTTCTTACTACATTCAAGAGCTTCTCTAGCCAGAATTTCCAAAACTTTCCAAGCTCCTCCCACAAATGTGTTCTAAATGCTTCTAGATCTCAGGGTCATAGTATAGATACACAGGAAAGAACCCTCTTCCTTAGGACCAATTTTCTTTACATCAGCTTTCTCACCACTGAATTGTCCATAACTCAGAGAAACAGGTTTAATTTAGCTTCCCTTTTAGGAGACTAAGTACACGGTAAGCATGTTGAGGGTAGGAGAATCGATATGGAAGGGGATAGAGGAGCAAAGATACTTAGTTCATGGCAGCTGAGGAGCAGAGTAGGAAAAAATATTGAGAAAGAAGAGTTGTAGAACTAGACATAGACCCTGAAGCCACAGCTCCAAGACTTATCCAAGCACAAACAGAAGTGAGTTCCAAAGATCCCCATGGGGAGCGTGAAACCAACCAAATTAACACTGTCCTCATCACTACAGTGATCAAAGGTAACATTCCCCATGCTAAAAATAAAAACCATTGTGCATGCTCTGACACAATACACTGAAAAGGACATATCATTTGGGGCGTTTCTGCCTACAGAGTCTCCTGATTATTCAGAGATTCATCAGACTCCCTTGTTTATTCAGTCTCATGATTCTTAAATATTTACTCCTAAAAAAACATCAAATCAATCCAAACGGAAGATATTACACAGAAAGGCCCATACTCTTAAAAATGCTGAAAGTCCCAATGAATAATACAGATTCAAAGAATTATGTCAGTTTAAAGAAATTTCAAGATGCAGTTGTCCACATACCCAGAAAGAGTTCTAGGCCAGTATAGAAATATATCTAGAGAATTTTATTTGTACAACTAAGTAAATTAACTATGGACCACAGATGAAAATATAATTTTGCACCAATATTTAATTTTCTGATACTGATATCTGTGTTGCAGTGATGTATAAAAACATGTCTGTTCTAGAGAAATGCAAATTAAAGTATCCTGGATGAAGGGGTAGGTTTTCCATCACTGACTGTGAACTTTCAGAAAAGTTGGTATATATATACACACATTCTGAATAAATACATATTTATATGCTTTATAGGTTTAGGTAAAATTTATAATCTAGACACATATATCGACATATATGTTTTAACAAAGCAAAGTGAATAATAACATAAGAAGAGCAAGTGCAAACATTTTGAGAAGTGCTCTTTAGAAATGATTTTTACTCTTGGTCTTCAAGCTTAAAAAAATCGAAATTTAAAATTACGAATATAGGCTTGTCTCCAGGAACACG
>PVIR01039465.1:0-13906 GCA_004026965.1 Petromus typicus
ACTTGTCATTAGCAACTTAACTTAGAGCAATTGTATAGGAATTGAGCACACTTAGTCTGAAATCCCAAATTCTCCAAAATACAAAACTTAAGATTTGCAATACACAAACTTTGTTTCATGGACAAATTATTAAAAGTACTTGTAAAGGAATGTAACCCTGGTTCTAGAGCGCTCACCTACACATGGCCAAGGCCTTGGATTTGATTGCTAATGATGAGAAAAGAACTTACCTTTAGGCAGCTAAATACACAGGCTGTCACCTAAGTGCATCCTATGTCGAGCTCGGGGTCCCATCCCTAAATTGTTTGATTATGCACATGCAGATATTCCAAAATCTGATAAACTGTAAAATCTCCAACTCTTCTGGTCCAAAGTACTTCAGATAAGGGATACTCAACCTGTAATTCCACTTTGGGGAGAGGAAAGGGAGTGATTAAAATAGATAATGATACTGGATCAGTAGGTGGAATCAGGATTGTTGCAGGGGGAAATGGAAACTATGAATGCTGTCATTGTCAGTATTAGAGATGGAACACAAGAATGGCTACCACTGAGCTGTAGCTCAACCCGTTTTTATAATTTTTTAAATTGTGACATGCAGTCTCACTCAGTTGGCCAAGCTGGTTGAAATCCTCTTGCCTCAGTCTTCCAGGTAGCTGAGATTACGGGTGTGGGCCACCATGCCCAGCGGACACTATCATTTTTAAATACTGTAAATTCCTTCCATTCCCAGCATATTCTTTCCTCTTCAAAGAAGCAAAATATGGCCAACAATTACAGCAAAAGGCACCCTTCCCACACCCATACCAGATTCTGGAGGACCTGCCTGTACACAAAGTAGATGATGTTACAGGTGTGCAATAACACACCCCACCGTGCCCTTTCTCTTCCCTGGGCAGCTAAACTTCAAAGAATTGTGTGCATTCCCTACACACACTTGCTGTGTGTCTCCACTTGTGAGGCCCATGCAGGTTGCCCTGCTGTCCCCTCCCTCCCAACTGCAGTGGCCCCTGGGCTTTTCCTTCACAGGACCTTCCAGAGCTTGAAGCTGTGCCGTGGGGGCTGGTGAAGAGGAGAGCTCAGGCCGGGACTGGGCAATGGCAGTAAAACATGGAGCCCTGACCAGCAGCCAGACAAGCACTGCTCGGGAGTCCAGCTTGGGCAGTCACTCAGGCGACCTGAACAAGCTGTGTCCTCCCGTTTGTCTCTTTTGTCAGACAGAAGGAGAGTGCGGAGCAGACAGGTTTCAAGGCATCAGTGAGAAGGTTCCTGACAAAAACCAGTGTGAGGGCGGGGGAGTTAGCTCAGTGGTTCCGACGCCTGTCTTGCAGGCGCAAGGACCCAGGTTCTATCCTCCATAACCACATAACAATACTGGGCGTGGAGACTCACCCCAGCAGCAACCAGTAGCACATACCACAGTGCCGGGCATGGTGGCTCACGCCTGTAATCCCAGCACTCGGGAGGCAGAGGCAGGAGGATTGCTGTGATGTGAGTTGGAGGCTGAGCTCAGGGCCAGCCTGAACTACAAAGCGAGACCCTGTCTCAAGGAAAAAAAAAAAAAAAAAAAAAAACCAGTGTGAGACTGGGACTTGAGGGCAGAGCAGAAGGGTGGGTAGAAGGAGGCTCTGTGAGCGAAAAAAGCCAGCAGACCAGGCTGGCAGGAACTTGGGACACAGAAGTGAAGCTGTGGCTGAAGAGTGAGCAGGTGAAGTGAGCCCAGCAGGAAGCTGGGCACTGCCATCCACCCGGCTTCCATACAGCTCTGCCTGGCACTCTGGGCACTTGAGTTTGTTCAGTGTCTTGTCCCTCTGAGAGTCTGGCCTTGTTCCCTGGCTGTCTCCTCTCCCCATTATGCGCCAGCCTTTGGAGAACAGTCCGTACCTCTGATATGGGCTCATTGTCACTGGCAAAGGGTCTTGGGTGGGGCCTAAGGAACAGTCCCGGAAGTGACAGTGCTGAACGGTTGCCATCTTCCTGTGCAGCTGACTGTGGCCAGGCCCCAGTGTGCTCCCTTCTCAGTTTCATGCTCCAGCCAGGACTTGTGGGGGGACCCCGAACCACAGGCTGCTTAAGATCCCTCTGAGTTACGAAAGAGCAAGATCTGAGGACACAGCCACCAGCCCTCCTGGGTGTGCGTTAGGGCTGGATGAAGGGGGCTGGGCAGGCAGTTGGGAAAACTGAAGCCTGGGGGTCCTGGGAGACGCTGTGTATAGTGGGCTTCCCTCGGGGCAAGTGCTTCTGCACCTCCGGGGACTGTCTGAAGGACCAGGTACCTGCTGACCCAGGAGGACCTGTTACTCTGATGGTTTATCTCAGGTGCATCTCCGGAAGCCCCTGGAGCGGCTGGGGCCTGAGGAGTGCTGGGCAGAGGCCTGGGTCTATGAGCTTAGGCCCAACTGGTTCCAGGGGCCTGTGGTGCTCCTTGGAGAGCGGAACCTGGGGCTGGGGATTTAGCTCAGTGGTTCCGGTGCTTGCTTTGCAAGCTCAGGGTTCCGAGTTTGATCTCGTAACCATATACCATAGTGCCAGGCATGGTGGCTCACACCCATCAACAATTAGTACCACATACCACAGTGTTGGGCGTGGTGGCTCATGCCTATAATCCTAGCATTCAGGAGGCAGAGGCAGGAGGATTGCTGTGAGTTTGAGGCTTGCCTGAGCCACATAGTGAGTTTAGGGCCAGCCTGAACTATAAAAGTGAGACTGACTAAAAATAAAGAATGAAGCCTGAGCTGGGCCTAGGCGGAGGCAGGAGGTTCAGGACCATGTGGTCAGCTTCTCTGGGTGGGGTCATTCTTGACACACCCCTGCTGTCTGAAAAGTGGTGGGTGGCATTACCTCGTAAAAGAGACCTTCAGGTGGGCCGGGGATTTAGCTGTGGTTCCAGCTCCTGTCTTGCAAGTGCAAGGACCCGGTCCAATCCACCGGTAACCACATACTGTACTGGGTGTGGAGACTCACGCCCACCAACAATCAGAACCACATACCACAAAGCTGGGCGTGGTGGCTCACGCCTGTCATCCCAGCACTTGGCCGGAAGAGGCAGGAGGATTGCTGTGAGTTCAAGGCTGAGTTCAGGGCCAGCCGGAACTATAAAAAGCGAAACCCTGTCTCATAAAAACAAAATAAAACAAAACTTTTGATTATCCTGCCTCAGATTTCCAAACTTCTGGCGTTACAGATGCGCTCGCCATCCTGAATTACATTGGCCAACATAGAGGCTGAATTAGCGACTTGTGTCAGCAGAAGCCTGCATTTCACAGGGCTTGGGGATGCCTGATCTGAAGTTTACTGATCAGAGCAGTTGCTCTGAGGACTGAAGGTTCTGGGGGGACGGCAGGGAACTTGGTCTGGATTGTACCACTCGGCTTTCCGGCTGCCCAAGAGTCTCACAGAGGCTTTCTCAAGGGCTCCGCCCCTGCCCCGCCCCTGACACCGCCCCCGCCCCGCCCCCACACTGACCCTGCCCTGTGTCCACAGGCTGCTGAACAGGATGTCCGCAGACGACCGGCACCTGGGCTCCAGCTGTGGCTCCTTCATCAAGACGGAGCCGTCCAGCCCGTCTTCGGGCATTGATGCCCTTAGCCACCACAGCCCAAGCGGCTCGTCGGACGCCAGCGGTGGCTTCGGCCTAGCCCTGGGCACCCACGCCAACGGGCTGGACTCGCCGCCTCTGTTCCCTGGCGCTGGGCTGGGAGGCACCCCGTGCCGCAAGAGCTACGAGGACTGTGGCAGCGGCATCATGGAGGACTCGGCCATCAAGTGCGAGTACATGCTGAACGCCATCCCCAAGCGGCTGTGCCTCGTGTGCGGGGACATTGCCTCAGGCTACCACTATGGCGTGGCCTCCTGCGAAGCCTGCAAGGCCTTCTTCAAGAGAACCATCCAAGGTGCGTGGTGGGCGTGCAGGCGGGAGGGGTCACCTGGCTGTCGCAGGAGCCGCCCAGGCTGGGGGCCCAGGAGCAGAGGTTATGTATGCCTCGGCGCTCCCCATGTCTGGGACTCTGGAGAGGCACTCGGCAACTGTAAAGAAAACCCGCCCAAATGCTTAACCGCGGCACCTGAGCAACGTGGCAAGATTTGTGCCTCCCCCAAATCTCAATTTTTCTGGGAACCAAAGGCATCCTTCTGTGCCCTGCCATTCTAGACCCACTGAGACATTAAGGCTTCCCTCACCTTGGTTTTGTTTGCAGTTGTTTCTTTGTGGGGTTTTTTTTGGAGGGGGGGGCTGGGTCTTGATATGTAGTCTAGGCTGGCCTTGGATTCATTGTGTAGCCCAGGTAGTTGGCCTTGAACTTACAGCTATCCTCCTGCCTCAACCTCTCAGGGGATGAGATTACAGGCTTCGGCCTCCATGCCTGGTGCTGCTTTGTTTTTAATCTTCTTTTAATTGCACAGGTGAGGCGTGACTATTTTCTCTTGATAAAAGTCCGGGCAGGCCCACCGTGCTGGGATCCGGTTGGCCCTATCTTCAGGGCATTGGGACGCATCTGAATATCGGCTGTCACAAATCAGCTGAATCAGGCAGGTGGCGGTGAGGGTGGCTTCCTCTGTGTAGGTGGAGTGAGTCATCCTGATAAGTGTGTGGTCACTGCTGTCAGCCCCAGGTGCTGAGGGCTGCTCCGCCTGCCCGCAGGAGCTGGACTGCTGTGATCCTCCGGGCCTCAGGGCCTCAGGCCTGGGGCTGAGCTCTGCCTTCCATTCATACAGCCTGGTTGCCTGGTGAGCACCTACTAAGCACCAGGCTTTGTTCCAGGTGCAGGTGGCAGGATGGACAAATGTCCCGGCTCATACAGTAGTTGAGCTCGTGAGGCCCTCCCACTGGGGCAGACCCTGCACAGCCGGTAAGGGGGCCCCAGGGGCAGGCTCTGCCCCCATCCGGCCCCTGTGGTCACCAGGGAGCCATTTCCCTTTTTGAAGGAGGCAGACTGAGCTTCCCTGGGTCGCTTCTGTTTGTTCCTTCATTAAATATTTATCTGTTAATTTTCCTCAGATGGCAATCTGTCGGACCAGCCAGGGCATCAAGCCTGGGTGCGTTCCACTTCTGCCTTGTAGTTGGGGTGATGGGGAACGAGGGCTCACCCCGCGGCCCTGCTTGTAGGTCAGGCAGTTCCATCTACTGCCTTAGCTGATTCATGGATGTGCTGCCTCAGTTTCTCCGTCTGTAAAGTGGGATAGCATTCCTGCCTCACAGCCCTCTCAGGACAAAATGAGATCATAGGTATGAAGCACTGTGTATGGTGCCTGGTGCATCAGAAACACCAAATAAATGTTGAGAAAAATTATTTTAATGTCATCAGAATCACTTAAGATGTGCTGTAAGACAATAAAAATGTCATTTTTTGGGGTTTGCAGAAGAAGCTTTTTAGCCAGGCTTGGTGGTGGTGCAAGCCGTAATCCAGCACTTGGGAAGCTGAGGCAGGGACTCCGACCTCAGCCTTCTAAGTGCTGGGATTGCGGGTGTGTGCCACCACAGTCAACTTGAGAACAAGCTTTTAAAACCTACATATGCTTAAATATAGCCTGGCACAGCTGGACATGGTGGCATAGAACTAATCCTAGTTCTGGGAAGCTGAGGCAGGAGGATCCCAAGTTTGAGACCAGATAGGACTACATAGAGAAACCTCACAACAAAACAAAGCTTGTAAAGCTACATTTATTTATTTTGTTTTTGTTTTTAGATTGGGTCTTGCTTTTTGTAGTTCAGGCTGGCATGAGCTCAGCCTTGAACCCACAGCAATCCTCCTGCTTCTGTCTCCCAAGTACTGGGATTACAGGCGTAAGCCACCATCCCTGGCACTGTGGTATATGGTACTGATTGCTGCTGGGTGTGAGTTTCTACACCCATCATTGTTTTATGTGGTTACCTGGATCGAACCTGGGCCCTTGTGCTTGTAAGGCAAGCACTGGAACCACTGAGCTAAATCTCTGGCCCAAACTACATATATTTATTGTTTGTTTTTTTTAATTTTTATTTTTTAAGGTTTTTTTTTGAGACAGGGTCTCGCTTTGTGGTTCAGGCTGGCCCTGAGCTCAGCCTACAACTCACATCACAGCAATCCTCCTGCCTCTGCCTCCCGAGTGCTGGGATTACAGGCGTGAGTCATCACGCCTGGCACTGTGGTATGTGGTACTGGTTGCTGCTGGGGTGAGTCTCCACTCCCAGTATTGTTATGTGGTTACCGGGATCGAACCCGGGTCCTTGCGCTTGCAAGACAGGTGCCCAGAACCACTAAGCTATATCCCCGGCCCCCCAAACTACATATATTTAAATAGAGCAACAGAATTATTTTGATCTCACAAATTAGGTTATTTTAGCTATTTGAGGCACATAATATTCAAGTGAAACTTTCAGAAAATAAATTGCTAAAAACATTCTTACACTCTGACAGGCTGCAAGCAAGTTTTCCTCCAACCCCCAGTCTTAGTTCCCTTCCCGAGTTTGCAAAGAGCCCTGTTACCAGCTTCACCCAGCAGAGCGGGCTCGGTACCTCTTGTGCACTGCTTTACCCTCCAGAATGCAGGCTTGCTGAGGTTGTCATTATTTCAGATTCTTGGAGATCAGTTTTGGGAACGCTGCACATTGCTGTGAGGTGAGACCGAAGGGATCCAGTAAAGGTTACTGGAAGCAGAGGCAGGTGTGTGTAAACCTGGGATCCCCACCAGTGCCAAGGGGCTAAAAATGTTCTCAGCAAGCCTGGGGCCCAGATGAAGGTTTTGTAAATAGCCTTAATTATGTGCTTCCACGAACAGGATAATAATCGCTTCGTAGAAGTCCTAAGACAAACAGCAGCCATCCTGCAGGGCACAGAACTGGCCAGGGGGCCCCCTTTCTCACAGGAAGAGGCCCTCGTTATTACTAGAAAGAGGGTTCTTACTAGAAAGAGGGTTCTTTGCACAGCAGGGAAAAGCACACTCGGAGGTGGATGGATTATTGTCGCTTCATCATTAACTTTCTGGTTTTGTTCTACCAAAGTCTTGACTTTGTTGCTTTTAATAGTAGAATATCTGGAAAAGTATAGGGAGCAAGATGGGACCTGTAATTGGACAGCACAGAGACGCTAAGAACTGAGTGAGCACTAAGTGAGCCTTTGCTCTGAGTGGGGGGTTGGGTTGGAGAGATGGGGCTCAGACCTGTCTCCAGATCGCTGGAAGCCCAGGCTCGGTGCCCAGCGAGAGCAGAGTCTCCCAGGACCCTCGGCTGTGGCCCTTGGTCCTGGAGCGCTCATTCCCTGTGTGTGTACCCTCTCCAGCTCTCGCCTGCTCTCCTGCCTGCCTCTTCCCTGTCTGCTCCATCTGGTCCTACACCAGGAAGGGACCGGAGTTGACACAGACAAGGGTGTCACACTGGACTTGGGCCTCAGGTCAGCCCACTGCACTAAATGTTCCCTGGATCCACTGGCTTCTTGCTGGTGAAGGCCTTGTTCCCTGGTGGGTCTTCTGCTGCTCAGGTCTCTTCCTCTGGGCTGGTGTTTGTACTTCACTGGGCCCTGGACTCATCCGTCAGCCTCCTGTATGTGGGCCACGGGCCTCTGCCCCAGAGAGACGAGCTCTCCTGGGGCCAGGCTTGAGTGAGGGCAGAGTGCCGGATTCTGGTACTGATTGTGGTACTGATGCTGCAGTAGTGTGGGCCTAGAGAACTAGTGCCAAAGTAGTGAGGTGTTTCCAAGCTGTACCCCCACATCTCAACTCTGTCACCGTGTCTCTCGCTCTTAGACCCTTAGAAGAGACTGCTTCCTGTTGTGTTTTTATTGTTGTTGCTGGTTATTTATTTATTTGAGACAGGGTCTCACTTTGTAGTTCAGATTGGCCCTGAGATCACCATGTATGTAGCCTAGCCAAGCCTTGAATTGGCAATCCTCCTGCCCCTACCTTCTGGGTGCTGGGATTACAGGCACGAGTCATCATGCCCAGCATCGTGACATTTGGTATTGGGAATCAAACTCTGGACCTTGCCCTTGGCAGGCAGATGCCAGAACCACTTAGCTAAATCCCCAGGCCTCTGTTTTGTATTTTTGAGATGGACTTTCACTAAGGTTCCTGGAGGTTCTCAAACTTGCAGTCCTCCTGCCTCAGCCTTCTGAATGCTGGGCTCACAGGCATGTACCTCCAACCTGGCTGGCTATTGTTTCCCCAAGAACTAGAAGCCTTTAACCTTCAAGTGGGTGTCTGCAAACCCACCCAGGCCCCCACACTTGCTTTTTAATTTGTGGCTGATTCCTGTTATTTTTTGCTGCCATTTACTGGAGAACAGATGCCGCCACCAGCTAAACTTCCCTGGGGCGGAAACCTTTCTCCTCCGCCTTTCCAGAGCTCGGTCTTTTATCTCCTTTCCTTTGTCTTTCCCTCTCACTTTCCGAGTCTCCTTCTTAGCATTTAAATACCTCTTGTTTTCCCAGCCCAAACACCTGTCCCCTCGGGCGGAGGTTCCTTGGGGACTCTCTCCTCCTCCTGTCAAGCTGGACACCCCCACCCACCTCCCAACCCGCTCTTCTGCCCTGGCTTCCATCCTCCCTGAAATCAGGGTGGCTCTTCAGGACGCGGCACGTCTTCCTCGAGCTCCGGTTCCCTTAACACCCAAGGAACAGTTCCACGTGGCTGTCCCTTCCTGCCTTGGAAGATGCTTGGATGCCCCAGTCCGTCACCCCCCCAAACACACACCCCAGCCCACGCCCACCCTGTGCCTGCTGCCATTACCCCCTGGGCTGGGGGTCTCAGGTGTTTGAATCCAAGTGTCCAGACAAAGTGGCCCCTATTTTCCCAACAAGGGTAAAGGAGTTTGGCCAGTGCATGTATAGAAACTTGGAGAGTCTAGAGAAAGCCAGTTAAATGTCAACTTACCGCAATACAATTGTTTCACTTACATCATTTAAATCACATAATGTCTATCTACATTTTGTGAAGTGAACTTCAAGATGTTTTCACACGAATCTTTGGACTTTGCTTCTTCTTGAGCCGCTTTGGAGGCATTTCCTCGCCTGTGAGTCTGGTGCCTGATTTATGTGTGTGTGTGTGTGTGTCTGACCTCCCATTTATCTTTTTTATTTTTTATTTTTTTGAAACAGGGTCTCCCTTTTGTAGTTCAGGTTGGCCCCAAGCTTAGCCTTGAACTCACAGCAGTCCTCCTGCCTCTGCCTCCCAAGTGCTAGGATTACGGGCGTGAACCACCATGCCCTACATTGTGGTATGTGGATTCTGATTGCTGCTGAGCGTGAGTCTCCACGCCTGATTACTGTGTGTGGTTACCAAGGTTCGAACCTGGGCCCTTATGCTTGCAAGGCTGGCTCCAGAAGCACTGAGCTAAATCCCTGGCCCTACATTTATTTATTTGTTTGCTTGTTTGTTTATTTTGAGATAGGGTCTCACTTTTGCAGTTTAGGTTGGCCCTGAGCTCAGCCTTGAACTCGTACATTTCTCCTACTTCTGCCTCCCGAATGCTGGGATTACAGGCTTATAGGTGTGAACCACCATGTCTAGCACTGTGGTATGTCTTATGATTGCTGGTGGACGTGACTCTCCATGCCCCACATTGGATGTGGTTACTAGGGATCGAACCCAGGCTCTTACACTTGCAAGGCAGGTGCCAGAACTACTGAGTTAAATCCCCGGCCCCCTAAATTTTTTTTAATAATACATTTTATATACACATTGTGATCATAATCAGTATTGAAAATTTGTACCAGTATATGACACAACTTAATTCTCTTTTCTAAATATATTTTTAAAACCATGAGTCCATCCATTAAGAATTTTTTGATCTGTATTGATTTATGGCATGATATCTGTATCATATTGGGACACCCCATATTTGTTATTGTGAGGTAATAACTAAATTTGTGTTGAATTTCTTTGCTTCCATTGATGCATTTGTCCAAGTAATTAGCCTTTTTCTTAAAGACAGGCTCTGCATAAATTGCCTAGTCTGGGTTCAGACTTGCAGATTTCCTGCCTCAGCTTTCTGGAGTGCTGGGTTACGGGTGAGACCACCACAACCTGCCTCCACGGAGCTGACTAAATTGACTGAAGTCATTTTAGGTCAGTGGTGGCCCATGTGCCGAAGCTAGCTATTTATCACTGAAAGCTCTAAAAAGTTCATCAGTCTCTTAGGGCGATGCCATCATTTGTGTTGTTTAATGTAAAGTGACTGATGTAATGGCTTTTCACAATTTTTTTGAGGCAAGATCTCACTATGTAAGTTCAATCCGGCTTTGAACTCACTATGTAGCCCAGGTTGGTCTTGAACTCACCACGATCCTCCTGCTCAGCCTCCCAAGTCCTGGAATTACAGGTATGCCACCACACCTGGCCATAATGGCACCTCTAATATGAGACTTTATAACACTCAAATATTAAGCAGCTCCCTCTTTTCTAAAGGAAAATATAAGGGAATCCCTGCCTTATGTTTGAGCTGTTATAGTAGTTCAGTTCTTTGAGTTTTTATTGAGTATCACCTATTGTGCTGGGATCTGGGGACAGTGTGACGGCCCCTACCCTGGTGGGCTTGCTTTCTAGAAGGAGAAAGTTGGTGCTGAGAGGAGACCGTGAGAGGGAGAGGAGGACCATGGGAAGGGTGGCATCCCAGGAGAAGGAAACAGCAGTGGTGGCATCCCAGGAGAAGGAAACAGCAGTGTCTCAGGACAGGAAGAAGGACCAGAGTGGCCAGCGTGAGCCAGTGAAGGTGACATGGCAGGATGTGGGGCTGGAAAGGTCGGAGAGTCTAGGGGACATGATGGGGACATGGTGGCCTTTACCTGTAATCCTAGATACTTGGGAGGCCGAGGCGGGAGGATTGTTGGAGTTCCACGCCAGGAGATAAGTGCGCTACCAGGAGTTCCAGGCAGTATGGGCAACTTAGCCAGACCTTGAGGGTGTAGCTCCGTGGTACAGTATGTGTGAAGCCCCAGGTATGAAGCTCAGACTCCAGAGCCCCCAGGTGAGCAAGCCTCAGTGCTGGGCTGCACGGAGGTCGAGCCGACCTGAGCTCCAGGAGAGGTGGCACATTTGCCAGACACTGGGAGATCCCTGGAGACCCCCTGGCCTGTGGCTTAAGGAAGAACAGCGAGAAAGCGCTGGCTCGGTGCATCCTCTGTTCCTGGGCTCAGGCGCAGGCCTGGAATGAAAGTCCCCAAGGGAAGGGCCGGGCGTGATCGATGGGTTATCCTGCCCTGGACCACCTCCAGTCCTTTAGTCCTAAAGAAGGAGGCTGGCGGGTCTCAGGGGACAGGAGCTGGTGGCACAGACACAAAGCCCGGGAATGAATAGCAGGCAGGAGCCTGGTGCCAGTCCCAGTGCAACAACTTGCCAGCTGGCTGACCTTGGGCAGGACTTGGATCCTCCAGCCTCAGTTTCCTCATCGATAGAGAAAAAGTCAGGCCCACAGGCATGCGCTGCCTGCAGGGCCCTGGGAAAAACTGGGGAACAGCTCCCAACCTCCCTCCCCTTGGGAGGCACTATGCGTTTGTTCTGTTAACTCTGGTGACACCCAGAGTCAGCAGAGGCTGTTTAGACTGACTTAGAATCCCAGCTTGACACTTAATCAGTTTTAACCCCCAGGGCCAAGTGAGAGTTCCCGCTCTCAGGGTGTTACTGCAAGAACTAAATGACATACATGTATCTTAGTGCCTGGCATCTGATGACCATAAAGTAAATAGTAATTGTCTTGGCATTTATGCCCAGGCGCGGAAATCATTGAAGGCTTCTGTTGTTGTCTTGAGCTGAAGATGGCTGGGCAGCTTAGTGAGACCTCTCAGAGTATCTTGGTGGCAGCCTCTGAGCTGGCACAGGTGTGATGCCCGGTACTGGGAGAAAAACCCTCAAGTGGATTCCGTGAGGAGAACGTAGAAGTGTACTGGTTTGTGGAGGTTAAGGAGGGGAAGAAGACTTCTGATTTAGGCTGCTGGGGAGATAAACAGCAAGACCCCTGAAGGAAAGAAACAGAGGGAGGGGTGTATCGTAGGGGGAGAGTATGAGATGAGGGATGGAGCTTTGGTCGAGTGGAGTTCTGGGGCCTCAGAGACCTACCCAGAGCCTGGAGTAGGATCCTTGTGGGGCCTGGGATCTAGTGAGGTCTTGAGTGAGTGGTTCTCAAAGGGTGGCCCCCAGTCAGGCCTGAGGATTCAGCCAGGAGCTCATTAGAGTGTCACTCCAATGTAGTGCAGCACCCCTGGAGTCCCAGCACTGTGGGAGGCTGAGGCAGGAGGATCACAAGCTCAAACTCAGTCTGGGCAATGTAGTAACTTGGCAAGACCCTGTTTCAAAGTAATAAAGAAAAGGTTGGGGATATAGTTTAGTGTGAAGGCTCTAAGTTTAATTCCTAGAACTACTTATGAGAGAAGAGGAAGAGAGAAGTAGAAATGCAGATTTAGGGCCTCATCTGCATCAGCCGCATCTGGAAGTCCCAAGGGTTGGGCTGGGCTGTCTGATTTACCGTCCTGGCCTCTCTGAGCTTGACTAGCTCCAATTTGACCACTGTGATTTGGTAGGAAAGTTCTCAGAGAGGGTGGGGGAGCAAAGGTGGGCTCTTTGGGGTTGCCATGGTCAGGGGCTGTGGGGAGAGGGCTGGGCTGTGACTTACCTCTCCCATGGAGGACTGACATCCCTCTCAAGGCCTGTGGCTGGCTGCCTGGCTGCAGTCCTGTTTGCTGCCCCCTCCTCACCTTCCCCACAGCTGGGTGATCTCCTCTCAGGCTCCTCTGCTCTGCCTGGGTACCGGCTGCTCGCTGCAGCTCCCGAGTCTGGGGTTGCACCCAGGCCCACCCTATCTGCTCCTCTCCTCTATGCCTTGTTCCAAAGAAGGGACAGCAGCCACCCTGCCGCCTGAGTCAGCCTGACATGGCGTCCAGGACGCTTCCCTCTGTGGTCCCAGGAGCCTTTCATCCTACTCCCTTGCCCTGCTGCCGCAGTTGGATACCCACCTGCCCCTGTGTCCGCTCTTCCCGCCCTCTCCTGCCCATCCTCCACACCACCACAGGAGGACGCCAAGGACCTCTGGGGAAAATGGGCAGAGGGACCCTGGTTCACCATAACACACCGCTACACACCTTCCAAAAGCCTGCTGAAGGAGAGCAGAGGTGTGGGGACTGTCTGGGCGTGGCTGCACACACTAGTAATTCCATGACTCAGAAGGCTGAGGCAGGAGAGTGCAGAGTTGGTTAGCCTGGGCAGTTTGTCAAGACCTTGCCCCCCAAATGAAAAAACTCACTGCTGCTGCACTTCCTTGGCATCTACAAGTTCCCTGTGTTCACACACACACAGATCAGGAAGAAAGCAAAGAAGGAAGAAGACAGATTTCAAAAGAAAAGCCCAGGAGCTACTCTTAATTTTTTAAAAATTAAAAACACCAGTTCCAGGCTAGAAAAGCTGTAAGAGTACATCCTGTAAGTTCAGTGCCGGCCACTGGGCGTTTTCGTGTTGTTTGCAGCACGGGGAGCTGAACGCAGAGCTTTCCCATGGAGCTACATCCTCATCCCTTTTTTAGTTTTTAGTTTTGAGACTGGAACATGCTACCAAACTGCTCAGGCCGGGCTCAAGCTCCTGATCTTCCTGCCTCAGCTTCCCAGTGTGCTGAGATCACAGGCTCATGCTGCCACAGTGAAGCAGGATGTGTTTAATGGTTACCTCTGAAGTGGAGTAGGAAGAGACTGGGTAGGATCAGCCCACTTTCATTACAAAATTTATATTTCTGTTATACTCTGTAAATGATGTACACACATCATTTTGATAAAGGTTAAAACTTAGCTTTTTTTTTGAGACAGGGCCTCACATTTTTGTAGTTCAGGCTGGCCTTGAGCTCAGCCTCAAACTCATAGTAATCCTCTGCCTCTGCCTCCCAAGTGCTGGGATTACACGCGTGAGCCACCATGCCTGGCACTGTGCTATGTGGTTCTGATTGCTGGTGGGCATG